>CAUYRT010020693.1:0-63100 GCA_963574885.1 Lepilemur ruficaudatus
CTTATTCTGCTGGTCTCAGAATTTTTTCTTTGTATTTGATTTTGTTTTTTTTGAGACAGTCTCACTTGTTGCCTGGGCTAGAGTGCCATGGTGTCAGCCTAGCTCACAGCAACCTCAAACTCCTGGGCTCAGGTGATCCTCTTGCCTCAGCCTCCCGAGTAGCTGGGACTACAGGCATGCGCCACCATCCCCGGCTATTTTTTTCTATATATTTTTAGTTGTCCAGCTAATTTCTTTCTATTTTTAGTAGAGACGGGGTCTCGCTCTTGCTCAGGTTGGTTTCGAACTCCTGACCTTGAGCTATCCGCCCGCCTTCGCCTCCCAAAGTGCTAGGATTACAGGCATGAGCCACCGAGCCCGGCCCAGTCTTTTGTTTTAAATACTTTGCAAGTTTTAATTCATTTGATCCTATTATTTAGGATTTACCCTATCTTTTTACAGACAAGGAAAAGCTTTGAGAGGTGGCCTAAGGTTACACTGCTAGTAAATGGTAGGAGAGAGATTTAAATCCAGGCAGTCTGGCCCTGGCTCCATTACCTCATTCCCCACTTACCTCTTACCATAAAAAGATGAAATTGTGATCAGGATTGAATGGGGAATGAGATGCCAAGTCTCCTCTTCTTAGTGGGATTTAAGTCCATTCTACTACTCATTAGTGCATTTGCATAAGGAGATATTTGATTATGGACAAAAGCAACAGTTCATCTAGGAGTTGCCAGTACCTTTTATGCCTTGCTCCAAGTAGTGGAGGTGCAGGTGCCATGTTGTACTGCTGGTCACACTATCTCATTATGGTCTCATGGCTGCCTGATGAGGATGACCACGTCAAATCCCCAGTGTCATCAGACAGGATGTGGCTGGTCCATGATTTGAATCCAGGACTCTCTGTTCCCAAAGGGCTTGCTTTTCATGGCTGTACCATACTATTACAGGATGTTACAAAGGACACTGAGAATGCAGAGTAAATGTCCTCTGCATGTCTGTGATGGCCCCATGTTTTTAAACTCATGTCAAATCCTTAGCTAAATGAAAACTTCTACTTACTTTTTTTTCCAACCCACAATTGATTGAACATTTACCATGGTCCAAGAGAACTATGTAAACCTTGAGTGAGAGACCACTTTTGACCTCTTGTGCATAACTTTGGGACACTACCTAGGTCACATCAGCTTGCTGTAATTTTCACCAGCCATGCCCTGACAGGATGCACAAATTTGACTTTAGAATCTGTCATCAATACCATCAATCATCCCTGTTGCAAAATTTGTAATAAGATCCATGTTTCAAGTTCCTATAAAATGAGCCATACAAGAGTAGATGAGAATAAAAGAGAGTCAAAGCATTTTGGATTTACTTTCCTAGTGGTGGCAACTTTGTTTTAATCATATACCTTATTGTAAGATGGATGAAGAAGATGATGGCTAAAGTCTTAGTCCATTTGGGCTGCTATGACAAAAATCCCACAAACTGAATAATTGGTAAACAACAGAAATTTATTGTTCACAGTTCTAAAGGCCGGGAAGTCCAAGATCAAGGTGCTGGAAGATCTGATGTCTGGTGAAGTCTTGCCCACAGCCTCCAAGGTGGTGCCCTGTGGCTGCATCCTCACACGGCAGAAGGTAGAAGGGCAAAAATAAGAAACATTGTGTGACGCCTCCTTTATAATAGCACCAATCCTATCTATGGGGGAGGGGCCCTCATGATCTAATTACCCCCCACACCCCCCCTCTTAATCGTATTGCATTGGGATTCAGCATGAATTTTGGAGAGCCATAGACATTCAAAACATAGCCGTTAACTGTACAAATATTGTACCACCCATAGTTCTTGTTGTTCTACACTTTAGGTAACTTATTAGGCTTGAGAAAATCAAAATTTCCATGGATTTAAGAATGAATGTAGCTAACACTGGATGAAGAAGTTACAATTTAGATCCAGAGATAGAAGATAAATATCGTGCCAATCAAATTCGACCAACATTAATGAGATATGTCTGCCAATGCAACAAATAGAAAATGCTCTTTTTTTTTTTATTTCCTGACTTTTATTTGTATTTTTTAGTCCACCTGGACATTATCATGTGAATTTAAGGAAGAGAATCAATAAAAGCTTGCCAGAACAAATGCTTTGAGTTTACTAACTTCCCCCATGATCCTGTGTAGCATTATTCTGTAGTTTCTTCTTGTTGCAATCTGGGCTCTGTTCTCCAGAGTAACCCCTCTGGATAAGAACACCATCAAGAATATGCTGTATCTCGACCATCTTCCGCCTACAGACTGTACTGATTAATCCTGATTGAGTCTGCGGAAAGCACACAAATATAAACTGTTCATTTATTTCAAATCGGTGGGCGCCGTGGGGTAAGTTATCACATATAATCTAGTGTTAGTCTATCCACTGCATCATAAAAATTAATTTGTCTAATTAATGACATTAGTACTTTTATACATGCATAATTCATATTAATTGATAGGTCTGCCTAAAAAGAATACCTTTTGGAAGAAAAATGATCCCATTAGCACAAGTTTAATCCAAATCAGGGCTGACAAAGCATAGAGCCTTCAAGGCGTATCTTCAGCTTTGTTAATTGTCATAAGCATTCTAAATTGATTATTCTTACATTAGCATGAGACATTTCATTCATCAATGCTTTGCTGTAAAGGAAATTTGTCTAATGGATTTGGGTAGCTCAACTAAATAAGTAGTATTTTTTTTTCCAGGGTAGCTTTAGGGGCATTTGAAGCATATTAATTCACCAATACTGGAGGGAAGAAAAATTAGCAGTGGAAATATATAGAAATATCATACAAAATTAGATTTCTGACACTGAATAATTTTTGTGATATCTATTTCAATGGTAATTGAGTGAGCATGCCTGCACTTTTATTACTTTTCTGTTTTGCAAGCTCCATGATAAACGGCTAATGTTAATATTTCTTATGAGTTATGTTCCTGCACCTGGTAGGGCCACAGGGGTGGGAAGTGAAGGATGGATGAGATGAATATGCATTTCAGGAGGACTGCTAGGAGGCATAGGGATCACACAAGGGTTGACCATCGTACCTGGCACCGTGGGCTTCTGGGAAGACCATTCCTACAGGCACATTTGGCCAGGTAAGTCATGGGAAGATAATAAACATAGATGTCATTGTGTCCCTGTTCAGACAAACTAGAGATCTGGAAATCCAGAAAATTGGGAGAGCTTCCTCTTCATTTTTTAGGAGTCATTGAAGAATTCTTTTCAGTGGCCAAAACCAAAAAATTATTGGTTGATGGCCAAAGATTTACACAAAACTTACTTGGGATCTTTTGGTTAAGGGGAAGTAGAAAGTTAAGAATGAGATGGCCTGATATGTTTCACAGTTGCCTCTATTCTCTTTTTTTGACTGTGTAAACAACATCTACACTGTGAATTTTGGGCATGGCTAAGAAGCACAGTCTAGGTGCAGCAGTATTTATGCCATAAGGATCTTGGTAGGCCTGGGAAGTTGTCCACGGTGGTTTCTTTCTTGGAATATCTCTTGTGCCTCATAGAAAAGATCTGAAGGATTTCCAATACTTCAGACCATCACAGGCACTGGAGTTGGCAGACCTGTGTTAGAGTCTTGGCAAAGCTACTCAGAAACAGTGTGACCTTGAGCAAGTTGCTTAATGTCTTTGAGCTTCAGTTTCTTTTCAGATGGACGTGAGGATGATGACAGTAGCAGTTTCAATGTGCTGTCGTGAGTGGTCATGTGAATGAGATAATGCACATGAATAGTGCATTGTGTGTGGCACATAACAGCTGCTCAATAAGCTGAAACAAACAATATTAGCTAGTATTGGGTTGATCTAAATGGAGAAAAGGGGAGGCTTTCTTGTGTTTTTACTCCCTTTTGAAATTTCCCTTTTCTTCTATCTTGGGAGATTATTGATTCTAAATGGCACTTTTTTATAAATCCCAATTTCCCTTCAGTTTCAGAGTGGGCATTTTTGGTCACTTGGCACTCACAGAAATCCTGGGAAAGAAAACAGTGCTAACAACCTCCCATCCACCTTCCAGAACACTGCCCAACAACTGCTCCAAATTTATTACTTACTTCAGAGCTTCTGTGCTCTGGTCAAGGAAGCCACCTTGGTGGAATAGAGTAAATTCCGGTTTTAGATTTAGATAAACCTGAGCTGGAAACCTTTCTCATTCATTCATTCATTCATTTACTTGTATATTCAATAAATACTGAGTGAGCACCCCTGTGTACCAGGCAGTGTTCCAGCTTCCGGGAATCTGATGAGGATAAGGAACACAAACCACATGCCCCTAAGGACCTGGTATTCTCGTCGCACTGACAATTCGCTGGTGTGCACACACACAAAGAAGAAAATTTCAGAACCAAGTGCTGGGAGGGGAAGTAGACCAAGTAATGTGGTGTAGAAGCACTGGTCTGTGGGAGAGGGATGGAGAGATTACTTTAGCAAGGATAAGCAAGGAAGGGCTCCGACGTGAAACCAGAACCACAAAAGGGGCCATCCTTCCAGGCAGAGGGAACATGGATAAAAAGACTCTGAAGTAGGAAGGACCTTGGCATATTTGAGACACAGGAAGGAGTGTGACTTCAGTACAGTCATCAAGGGAAGAGTGGCAGAGATGAGTCTCGGGAAAGCCTATCTCTACCATTTACTAACTATATTTTCTTGGACAGATTCCATAGACTTCCCCAGCCTTGATTTCCTCATCTGCAAGATGGACACAATAAAGGTTGCTTTCCACAAGCTTTTCTTGATGAATCAATCTCAAGATTGATAAATCTGGACTTGTAAAATGTTGCTCCCTGTATCTCTCCCCTCTTATTCCTGTTCAGGTGGATGGCCCTCCCCTAACTTATTTTGGGTTTTGCGCACAATCCAGTAGACAGCTACATATTTCTTCCCACCAGAGAAAATCTTCATCTGTTTGGTGACCGTCTGTCTTACGCAGTGAGACTGTGTTCGGAATAAGCCGTGGGGACCACTTCCCACGCAGAGCTCTTGTGTCCTACGTTCCAGCCATGGCTCTGGAGTGGTTCATTGTCCAGCATCCTGGAGTCCACTGGCCGTTCTTCTGGGCTGTTCTCAGAGTAAACTCTTGCCAGGCCACAGGTGTCTCAAGATGCGCTCCCTTCAGAACTGGAGTCATTTCTTCTGCAGGTCCTGATCTCCTTATTCCAGAGTTATTGATTTTTCACATCCATTTTCAATCCATTCACCAGGTTCCCTCTGTTTAGACCTCAAGTTTCAACACAAAGGAAACACTTCCTAAAGTTGTTCATTTTGGTTTCCAGTAGACAGAATTTGGAAAGGACAGACATATTACATATCCCACAACTAAAATATACCAGATGTGTGGCTTTATTCTGGGTTTTAACATATAATATTCCTGTTTCCTAACTGTAACTTAATATTGCTTTCAACATGGAACGTGATACTCTAATTAGACCAAACATAAGCCATGCCGCTCCCCAAATACATATTTATACATAGACTAATGGAAGTGGCTAGGACAAGTGATCTGTGTTAGATAATCCAAATGTGAAAAAACGAGGTTTGTAGGGAAAGATTTAATAGCTATTGGGAGAATGCTTACAATAATTGGCTATTGTTGAAAAGAGATGTCAGATATCATTATTGGCATTTACAATTTTAATTAGCTTGATCCCTGAATTCAATATGTTATGTTTTCCCCTTTTCATTTTTTTTTTCTGGAAGAAATAAAACTAATAGGTTTTCACAGTTATTTAAGGAAATGTTATTAAGACCTACGATGCTAGGATGTACTAATAGTTTAATGGATAAAGAATATGGGTCGTTTTTCATGCTAAAACACAGCTCTGAAATGAGATACTTCGCCCATTTCCTATAGAATCAGAGCAGCAAAATGCACTGTTTCCTTAAAATTCTTGGTTTGTTCCAGGTTTTCTGTGGTTTTCAATCTTTGTACCATCCATTCTCTTCCCTCCCTCTGTTGTTTGGAGGAAGAGCTCGAAACGGGGAGGGCTCTGGAAGATATGGAGTGGCAGATCTGAAGTCTGTGGCAGGCAGGGCTCCGGAGCTTAAAAGACAAGGTTATCACTCCTCCCAGGCGCTGCTAGGCTTAAAACTTCTCATTCATCTGCAGGTGGCTCTGGACGTTCTTGGCGGCATCCTACACATGCCCTTTCATTCTACAAGGTATTTTATGAAACAAAAATATACATAATTATTGGAGCCATCTCTAATCAACGCCATATGGAAAATTTTGCTGGTGATGTGTGTTATCTGCTTCTCCTGATCTCTCGACACCCCTAACTCACATACTCCAAGACATCATAGGTAATCTAACGGTTTTCTGAGACAAACATAATTTGGAATGTATAGGTAGATTGTCCAAGACTACCTGTCGTGTTAGTTTATATATAAAATATATATTTTTAATCATCTGTACACACACAGTCATACATCCTATGATGATATTTCAATCAGCTATGTACTGCATAGACAATGGTGATCAGTAAGCTAAGGTTAATTCATTATTTGAAGAAAGAAAAATTTTTTAATAAATTTAGTGTAACCTGAGTGTACAGTGTTTATAAAGTCTACAGAGGCGTGAAGTAATGTCCTGGGCCTTCACATTCACTGGTCACTCACTCACTGACTCACCCAGAGCGACTTCCAGTCCTGCAAGCTCCATTCATGGAGCCCCAAACAAGTGTCCCATTTTTATCTTTTACACTGTTTTTACTGTACTTTTTCAACATTTAGGTATGTGTAGATGCACAAATACTTGCCATTATGTCACGATTGCCTATAGGACTTGGTACAGTGACATGCTGTGCAGGTTTATAGCCTAGGAGCAATAGTTACACCACGTAGCCTAGACGTGCAGCAGGCTATCCCATCTAGATTTGTGTAAGCACACTCTACGATGCATTTCTCAGAATCTGTTCTCATCGCTAAGTGACACATCACTGTGTGTATATGTCTGTACACGCACACACGCCAGGTCGTTCATACGGTATATTTAGATACTTGACTCAAACATAATATGTAGAATTTCAAATGTAAAATTCTGAAGCCAGACAAAAAAGCTATGAACCACTCTTGTGTGGGGATTGTCAGTGTCTGGGGATAGCTGTGCCACCACACGCAGGTGATTAAAGGTGGTAGAACTAACAGGAACGGTGCAGGCTCACCTATACCATTCGTGGGGTCAAGGAGGCCTATGGACTATGTGTTTAAGTATTTAAAATTACACTTAGAGCTAGCCAACTGTTGGATGTCCTATCCTTGACAAATTCGCATAATGCCTCCTCAGAGTTGCACGGTGGAATGCGGCTCTTCCCAGAGAGCGACCCTGCGCTGCGGTTTCTCCTACGTTGCAGGAGCCTCTGGCTTGTGAGTGTGGGCGATGTGGCCTGCATTCCCAATCTCTGTTTCTTCCTCTTCAAGGGCCACCCTTTGGCTCCCACGCAGGCCTAGGGGTGGGTTTCCTGGGTGGTGGCATTCGCTCTCAGCAAAACAGGGCCAGGAGAAAGAGCAGAGCCCAGGAGGCAGGCCCAGGGCTGCCTGATCAGGAACCATCCGGGTCTGGGTACATACTAGAACGCGATGCACAGGAAAGGCCGGGCTCTGGGCGGGCCCTAGTGGGGTTGTGAGGAGGCCAGATAAGCGGACACTCTGTATGAGGCCCAGGGAGAAGGGTGATTTTACATCTCTTTGCATGGTTAAACCTATTAACTAGTTGTTTTAGCCTTAAAAACTCCCCATAAAATGGGTGATATTAAAAATCAGAGATGAATTTAGCTTTGTATATTTATCGGATTATCTAGTTAACAAGTTATTTTTCCATTGCCCTTTCTTCAAATAGACCTAACCAGTATAGTTGCAATTCATTCTTTTTTTATCTAGGAGGGTATGAGATCTGACTTCATTGGAAAGAATGGTATATCATGGAACAATAAGAAAACAATACATATTGGTGTTTAGGGAATGAGTAAAAGAAGACTCCAAAATGTATGTATTATACTATTGGTTAGAGAAAAATGTTCAAAGGCTCTGGAAAAGCCAGATTGAATTTTAACTCTGGTCAAAAAAGAAACAAACCACTTCTCCCATGTCTTAGTCCAGGGGCCTTCATCTTGTGCACATTCGTTGCATGTGTTTTGATGGAATTCCCTGTTCCTTCATTTAACTGGGCTAAAGGAAGTCACATAAGTGAAGCTGTTTTGCTGGTGGCTAGTTTCTACAAGTAATGGTAGAGTTTTGTTTATTTTCCCCAGGTGTAATGAATACTATAAAAGCCTGTTCTCTTAAGACGTCAGGTTTCTCGATGTTCTGAAGGAAGATTCAGCCCTTTGTTGCTCGTGTATCAATGCTACATTCTCAGCATCTTCTGTCTTCACATGCAGTTGGCAAAGAGAACATCTGGTAAACTTCTTCAAAGCTACATACATCCTCCTGGACAGTTAGACACAGTGGGCCTGGAGTGGTTGATGGCAGCACGACAGGGTTTGCAAGTGCCTGCTGGGGCCACGGGGCGGTCAGGAGCACTCAGAGGGAGCACTGGACACAGCAGGACTGACAAGGAGGAGGGGGCCTGGGAGCTGTCCAGGGCTGCCTGTCTGTGGGGGACTGGCCCTGGGTGGCTGAGCATTAATTGTTGCAGCAGAAGAACATCAGAAATGCTCCTGATGGAATATCTGGGCTGAATTCTGTCTTAAGGAGGCCTGGAAATAGCAGATTACTCACCACTATGGGCTGAGTATCCCTCCAAATTTATGGGTTGAAACTTAATCCCCATTGCGGTGGCATTAACAGGTGGGGCCTTTGGGGAAGTGACTAAGTCACGAGGGCTTTGACCTCATGAATGGATTAGAGCCTCATGATAGGGCTGGAGGGAACCACCGTAGGTCCTTTTGGATCTCCTGCTCATCTGCCACATGGTCACAGCGTCTGTTCCCTCTGGAGGATGCAGTGACAACACGCCGTCCTAGCAGCGGAAGCCGGGCCCTCACCAGACACCAGTCTTGCTGGAGACCGGATCTTGGACTTCCCGGCCTTCAGAACAGGGAAAAGCAGATTTCTATTGTTCATAAATTACCCAGTCTGTGGCATTTCTTTATAGCAGCACAAATGGACTAAATCTTCCACCCTCCCTGCCCCCTGCTTTTTGTGTTTTGTGTGTCTGAATGACGTAGAAAGCTCAGAAACATCCTTGGCCAAATTTACAGTTTATAGAAAAGGGACCAATGGGCATAGCAGGTCTACGGGACTCCATATGATCCAGGCCTGCCTTCCACGCCAGCCTTATTTTAGAGCACATCCCTCCTTGCTTTCTCCTTCCAAGGCATACCGGCCTGCCTTTATGTCCCCCATGATCTGTGTCAACTCACACCCCAGCACCTTTGCACACACACTGTTTTCTCTGGAATGATCTCTCTAGATACTACGGGTCTACTTCACTCACGTCACCTTTGCCTTCTGACTCCCATCCACCCCTCAAGGCTAAATTTAGTGGCAACTTCCTACCGGGCTCCTTTAGCTTACCCTCCATGTTCTGCTTGTTCCCCTGTAATCCACCGCTTGCACAGTGCTCCTTCTGAACATCTGCTTGGCAGCACTTTGTACACTCATAATTATCTGATGAATGCTTCCATTCTCTTAACGTCCATGTGGCCTTCCAGACCGTAAGAACAAGACAGGGCTACTGCTCACTGCTGTCTGTCAGCGCCTGACACAGTGCAGATGCTCCAGAGACGTGTGTTGACTCCAGGGCTCCCAGTCAAATGGAGGAACATCTCTCTCTTTGGGAAGAGGCAGCAGAGAATGCTGGAAAGAACTGTGGTCTGAGAGTCAAGAATCCTCGGCCCTTGTCCCAGCCCTGAAGTTTATTTCTTAGGTGACTTTGAAGAGGTTATAAGAAGAAAAAGAGCCTCAAAATTTCCAATATTGTGGTAATGGAAGATAAGAAAAAAGAAAATAGTTATGTGCTTCAACCATATAAAATTGCCGATAGTTGACATTTTTTTTAAAACCTACTAAAGTAGCAATTTCATGTGGTTTAAACTAATTGAATAGAAGTCCCTTCCAGCTTTGTCATGGCGCCATCGAGTTTCCTCTGCAAAGCCTGGGGTCCCAGTCTAAATGAGTTTCCTTCCAAGGTGGTTGGTTCAGATCGCAGAGAGGAAAATCCACTCGGGTCAGGTGTGGGACGTGGAGAGCTGGTCCGAGCTAGTCCTGTTGGGCCAAGAGGGTGGGTGGCGGTAGCCATTGTCCCTGGATCACATTTTCTTCCTCCCAGTCATAAACCCCAAATCTTCACATGCTTTGAAAAGATTATCTTTTTTTCGTGTTCTCACAAAGGCCTGCCCCTCGGCCTTTGTGAAGCAATTTCCACAGAAACGATGGTCTGCCACCAAATAAGAGTTTGCTAAGAATAAAAATTGAATTTTGTCTGCCTGTTGACAAGCTGATTGATCTGGGGGCTCTTGTGACCGAATCCTCTCCTAAGCACATTCTCATCTATCATGTGCGAGATTGTTTCAAAATCAATAGTGGCCCTGCACAGACGCGCGTCTGCTGGGGACCCGTCAGGGCCCACGGCCTTCTCTGTAACATGGCTAATTTTTTTGACAGAATTATTTCAACAGTTAAATCGTTCTATGTCTGTTATCCCCATACTTTCACTACAATCATTTGTTGAGGTCGTAATTTTTAATATCCTTCTTGTGAATGTTGAGCTTAAAGGAGTTTGCCCTTTTTTAAATCATGAAGTTAATTTCTTACGCCTGCTTTTCTTTCTCAAAAATATGTGTTTGAGAGTTAGATTGTATTTTGGGATTGCATTTGGCTGTATTCGGAAGCAAATTGATACTCAACTTGCATCAGGGCACATATCATAGAGGAGCAGGAGTGAGGCAACCTGACTTTACTGCGTACACCAGCTGTGTGGCTTCAGCTATTTTCTTTCCCTCTCTGGGCCTCATTTTAGGAAACTGGGTCAAATGGAGTCTTAAGAACACTCTGTTTTTAATAGGCCATTTGTCCAAATCAGGAGCTGCAAACTCAAGGTTCATGGGTAAGATTTGGCCACAGATGGATTTTATTTGGCCTCCAAAGTATCTGTTTTGTTTTGTTTGTTTAACTTAATTCAGCATTTTTTGTGCTTAATGTTTAAAATTGATATGTTAATATTTTAAATTTACATACAGAACAATTCACTTTTTTTTTTTGGTATACATTTCTATGAGTTTTGACTTGTGCATAGATTCTTGTAATCAATGCAGGCAGGATACAGAACAAGTTCAACATTCCAAAGAATTCCTCTGTGCTCCCCTTTGGTATTCAAGTATCGTCTCCAACTTCTAACCTCTGACAGCCACTGTGTTCTCTGTTCCTGTAGTTTTGTCTTTCCAGGATGTCATATAAATGAAACTATATAGTTGCATACGTTTGAGATTGAGTTCTTCTACTTAGCATAATGCATTTGAGATTCATCACGTTGTGTGTAATCAACAATTTGCTTCTTTATATTGCTCGATAATATTCCACTGTGTGGATGTACCACAATTTTTTTAATCCATTCACCCACTGAACGACATTTGGGCCATTTCTAGTTTTTGATGAATGCTATGGTTTGAATATATCCTCTCCAAAATTCAGGCGTTGTCAATGTGATGGTATTAAGAGATGAGACCATTAAGAGGTGATTAGGCCGTGAGGGCTCCTCTCCCATAAATGGGAGTCAGACTCTTCTAAGAGACTTCCTGCAATGTTCCACCCTTTTGCCCTTCTGCCTTCTGTCGTGTGGGGAAGCGGCAACAAGGTGCCCTCTTGAAAGCAGAAGTAAGACTTTACCAGACAGTAGATCAAGGCCAGAGCCTTGATCTTGGACCTCCCAGACTCCAGAACTGTGAGAAAATAAATTTCTGTCATTTATGAATTCCCAGTCTCAGATATTTGTCATAGCAGCACAAAATGGACTAAGACAGTTATGAACAATGTTGCTGTAAACATTTGGGTACAGGTTTTTGTATGAACATTAGGTTTTCATTTCTCTAGTATAAATATCTACAAGTAGGATTACTGGGTGATATGGTAAGTGTGTGTTTAGCATTTAAGGAGCTACAGGGTTGTTTTCCAGAGTGACTATGCCATTATGCACTCCCATCAGCAATGCACGAGAATTCCTGTTTCTCTGCATCCTCACTGACATTTGGTATTTTTAGTACTTTTTAAAATTTTAATCATTCTAATAGCTGTGTAGTAGAATCTTATTGTGATTTTAATTTGCATTTCTCTAGTGACAAAATGACATTGAGTATGATTTCATGAGTTTATTTGGCATCACATATCTTTTTCAGTAAAATATTTGTTCAAATCTTTTGCCTGTTTTCAAAATTGGGTTGTTATTTTCTTCTTCTTGTATTTTGAGAGTTCTTTACATATTCTGGGTACGTGGCCTTTGTTGCATATTTGCTTTACAAATAATTTCTTCCAGTGTATGGCTTGTCTTTTTATTCTCTTAATTGTATTCTTCATAGCACAAAAATGTTAATTTTGGTAAAGTCCCTATTATTTTCCTTTTAACATTTTTTTCTTTTATGTATTGTACTTTTGATGTCATACCTAAGAAATCTTTGCCTAATCCAATGTCATGAAGGTTTAGTTCTGGGTTTCCTTCTAAAAGTTTCACAGTATTATGTTTTATATTTGGCTCTGTGATCCATTTTGAGTCAATGTTTTTATCTAGTATGAAGTGTGGGCCATGGTTACTTTTTTTTTTTTTTTTTTGGTATATAGATATCTGGTGTTTCCAGCACCATTTGTTGAAAAGACTGCCCTTTCTCCATTAAATTATTATCAAAAATTCAAAAAACAGTTAAAGATATTTGTGTGCTCCTATTTCTTGGTTTTCTGCTCTATTTCATTGGCCTGTATGTTTTATCTTTTCACCAATGCTACTCTCTTGACTACAGTAGATTTATAGCACAGCTTAATATTGGATAGTGTGAGTTGTTTTTCAAAATTTTTTTGACTATTCCAGTTCTGTAGTCATTCCATATGAGTTTTAGAATCACCTAGTGTGTATATACAAGAAATCTTGCTAGGATTTTGATCATGATTACATTAAATCTGTGAATCAATTTGTGGATATTGATATCTTAACTGTATTTTTTATATTGATTCTTTCACTCGGTGGACACAGTGTGTCTTTCTGTTTTTGTTTTTGTTTTTTTCAGATCTTCTTTGATCTAATCCATCAGCATTATGCAGTTTTCAGCATACAGATCTTGCACATATATTGCTGCATTTGTATCTATGATGTCATTGGGGAGCTATTGCAAATGGTATATTTTCAAATATGTTATTTACTGTTGCTCATTGCTAGTAAATAAAAGTACAATTGATTGCTAAATATTGATCTTTTATTCTACAACCTTGTTGAACTAACCTTTTAGTTCTAGGAGCTTCCTTGTAGATTCTCTGTGATTTTCTATTCTGATGCGTAGAGAATCATATTGTCTGCAAATAAGGATAGTTTTATTTTTCTTTCTATTCTGAGTGCCTTTTATTTCTTTTTCTAGACTTATTGAATTTGCTAGGACATCCAGTACAAAATTGAAAAGAAGTGGTGAGAGTTGACATCCTTGACTAGTTCCTGATCTTACAGAGAAAACATTCAATATGATGTGTTGGCTGCAAGATTTTTTTGTAGATATCCTTTGTTATGTTCCCTTCTATTCCTAGTTTTCTGAGAGGTTTTGTTATATAATAAATGAATGCTGAACTTTGTAAAATGCTTTTTCTGCATCTGTTGATATGAATGTGTAATGTGATGAATTACATTATCGATTTTTTAGGGTTGAACCAGCTTTTCAATTCCGTGATAAACCTCTGCAGTCCCCAATACCCAGGCTGAGAATTGGTCCCAGTCTGTGGCCTGTTAGGACCTGGGCCACACAGCAGGGGGTGAGCAGCGGGCAAATGAACAAAGTTCCATCTGTATTTACAGCTGCTCCCCATTGCTTGCATCACTGCCTGAGCTCTGCCTCCTGGCAGATCAGCGGAGGCATTAGATCCTCACAGGAGTGCGAACCCTACTGCAAACTGTGCATGCGAGGGATCTAGGTCGCACTCTCCTTATGAAAGTCTAATGCCTGATGATCTGAGGTGGAGCTGGGAAGTGGCTGCAAATACAGATTATCATTAGCAGAGAGGTCTGACTGCACAATAAATGTAATGCGCTTGAATCATCCCGAAACCATGCCCTCCACCCCTGTCTGTGGAAAAGTTGTCTTCCATGAAACCAGTCCCTGGTGCCAAAAATGTTGGTGACTGCTGATAGACCTCACTTGGTCATCAGTATTTTTTACGGTAGCACTTTTTAAATGAATACTTTGAATTTTTAGTTTCTCTTAAAAATTAGAAGCTCTGACAACAGTGAGTCAGAAGTCCTGCCTGGTCACGACCTAGAGTCGAACAGTGGCTACTCTTTAGCGAACGGGGCAGTGCCCAAGCATACCACAGTGAAAGCCAGAGCCAGGTATTTCTACTGTGACACACGCACTCTCTGCTTTTTTAAAGCAAAGAAACATTTCTCTACGACCATGCCTTCAAAAAAGGGAAAAGTAAAAGATAGACAAAAAGTGCTGTCTGTGTCAGGGAAAACAGAGGAAAGAATGTACTTTTGGAGAAGTGACCATTATTTTCAGGTATTTTTCTTACCCCTGCTCACTTCCATCCCTGCTGCCACCCCTTGTCCCCTGCAGGCATTTAGATGTGAAACTCCGCTCTAAAAGAATATTCCAGGTTCCATTCCATGTATCTGCCCAGTACACAGCCAGGCCAGACCTCTGGAGGGGTGCAGAGTGACTACAAAGAAACAACCAACACGTAATTCTTTTCAGGATTTGCGACTTGGACCATTGTCGTGCAATGGAAGCCCCGTGTCATTTCCTCTGTACTCAATCACCAACAAGACTCCCAAGTCTCAGTTTGATGATCTCTTGTTTCTTCTACTTTATTTCTTTCCAATCCAACTGTCTGTTTACCCCATGTTTGATTCCAGAGCAACTACTTTTTGGGGAGAAGACAGAATGGGGCATTCGTCCCATTAGTGTTTCCGCGGGATTGTTGTCTTGAGTCTACATGGAAACCCCTTCCCCAAACACACATTTCTTTTTTGTGCCTCTGTGTCTCACCTGTGCAACTCCTTCTGGCTGGAGTGTCCTTTCTCTCTCTTTCTGTATACCTGCCAGTATCTACTAAAGCCCTAGTGCTCTGGGCAACCCCCTTGACTCTCGAAGGAAGAATTAATCACGCTCTCCTTGCAGCCTTGCTACCCTGTTTCTCCTCCTTTGGAAGCTCATCATACTGTTATCATCTGATAGCTTTAGTCATGATTCTACATCTAATTTCAAAGATAAAATGTGCACATAATGAAGGAAAAAATCAGTTCCTGAAAGGACATGCGGTGAAACCCAAGTCTCTCTTCCACTCATAACCCTGTGTCCCTGGTATTTCTCCCTAGAAGAGACAACATTTCTCATGCTCTTGCGTTTCCTTCTAGATGTCTTCTGTGAAGCGCATACATCTATAAAACTTCATACACAATGAAGATACTATACACTTCCTCACCTTGCCTTTTTGTTCCTTTGTATCTTGAAATATTATATTTTGAAACTACATCTTAAAGATTATTCTACAACAGTACTTTTATTCATCCAAACAATATTTATGGAATGCCTAATACATACCAGCACTGTTCAAACTCTAGGGATGCAGCATTGGACAGACGGAATAGCCGCTCTCATTGATTTATTTTATTTGATGTTTTGATTGACAAATTGACAAATTTGATTGACAAGTTTTCATTGATAAATCGAGACAATATGAGACCAAATTGTTTATATATATTATGTATTATGTTAGGTAATATAATATGTATTATGATGGGTGGTACTGAGTGCTACACAAAAAACAAAGTAGGATCAGAAGACAGGAAATGTTGGGAGATGGGGTTGCAATTTTAAATGGTCAGGGAAGGCCTCACTTCCCTGAGAAGATTGTCTTAGACTGGAGATGTGTAGATGACCTTCTTCTTTATAAGTGCAGCATAATGTTCCAAGTATAATATATAGTTGCCAGTTCATGATAATGGAAAATTAGGTTGTTTCCACTCTATGACCAATAAACAGTGCTACAAAGATTATCTTTCAACCTTATTTGGCTATATGTATAAATTTAAATATAGTAGAAAAAATCTTACAAAACATTGCTGTGTCAGAAGAGTTACCTGTATACATGTCCGTGTCACCCACTACTGTGAGTTTCTCAAGGGTAAGAACCATATCTTAGATGTCTTTAAATTTCCTGAGCCTAGAAGATGTTTTTGGTTTGAACACATAACATTTCAGAACAATGAGCAGAACAGTTTGCACGTGGCTTTTCATTCGTTCAGGAAGCAGGCCAGCTTCTCCAGTCCCCCAGTCCCCCAGGCTACATCCCACAGCTTCAGTACACAGCCACCTCCGTGGACTCTGGCTGACATGGCTGAAGCCAACTAGGGCTGAAAGTAAAATGTGTCTTCCATTAGGCAATAAATAGTATTTTTCTTCTCCTCTGCATAGAATGGACACTATATAGGCTCACCCCAAAGGAGAAAAAAAGAATAATTCACATCACATCTTCAAGCACTTTCAGACATATAAGCACTCCTTCCCAGTCCTTTCTTTGGGGGTATCCAAATGAATCTACATATCCTCAAGGTCAAGGATATATAAGAAAATTGAAAAAAAAAAAAAAAAAGAAAAAAAAGAAAAGAAAATTGGCAGACTACAGGGCTATTGAGAGTTTCAGTTAAAGTTAAAATCAGTCTAGCTTGGGGAGGAAAAAATCTCCCAGAGAAGGCATGATGGATATGTAGCAACTTAGAGCTCTGATAATATTTTCAGAGAATGTCAGAGAATTCACAATTATTCAGTGCTTAGAACTGGTTTGCTGCCTGGCATTATCTGTGTTGTTCATAAAGGAAAGTATCCTTGAAGCAAGTAGGGAAAGGTCATCTCATAAATATAATAAGCAAGCTCTTGGCTCTTAGGTTGGGTAGTTGAGGTGAGAGGAAAATATGTAAATAGGAAGTGAGCTAGAAGCAGCCAGCTGGCATGCCTGCATTTGCAGGGCAGGAGACTCGTGCTGACGCCAGAGCCTGGTGTTCCCAGGAAGAGCAACAAGAAGTGATTTCTATTAAACCCTCATATCTTATTAATTTTATAACATAAATTGCCGTTAGGCCTTCCTGTGGAATAGACAATGATTATAATTTACACATGCTGGACAGATAAATGATTCAATTCTTAGTTACAAGAGACTGTTGACAGTGATTACTGATGCTCATTTCTTTCATGCACATTATGTGGGGCAGGAAACTCCAGGTTTAGAGGCCTTTCATGTTTTTTCAAAGTAAATCAGTCACTCACATAATAATTATTTATTATTCCACATTGGCAGACAGTTGGGTGCATTTATGACAGTTAAGAGCTTTAGACAAAATGCTGCAAAGTGGAGCAACCGATAAAATATTTTACAGCACGGAAGATAGCAACGATAATTAGAACGCCTTGGTACATAATGAAAGAAAAAAAACTCTGAGGTATTCCTGGTGACTCGTGGCTAGTTTTCAGCTGTATGTTTGGCTTGTTTGGGTCTGCAGTGCTGGTGTTCACCCAAGATTTGGACCAGACCACTAAGAGTCTTTATAAAGAGCCCCCTTCTCTAAATATTATCCGTCTACCCATCTGTCCATATATTTCATTTTTCATTGATGCATCCAACTTTGTCTAAGCATCTTCTATGTGCCAAGTACCTCATTAATTCCTTTATACCATATCTGGCTATAAAGACCCTTGACCGAGAACCCAGTGAGTTCTTGTTTCCATTTAAATTGGTCTACCTCTTCCGATCCCCTGGTGGGTTTTATTCCGGAGGTTCATCAGAGTTAGGTTTCCATAAAAAATAGAAAGTGTCAAATCTGGGTACTTTTGTCACAGTGCTTGCTTAGTATTACTTTGCCTCCATAATCTATTTGTTTTGGGAAACATATTACAAAAGAAAATACAATGAAAAGCATCTTTGTCTCATACCGCTGATTTCCAATTGCCTCCTTGAGGTACTGGTTTCTTATGTCACCTCTCAGAGGTATTCTGTGTACAGTCAGGCCTGCTATGTGATTCAACATATACTAAAGGTCACTACACTATGGAAAATCACGCAGTAAAATCAATAAACCTTACAGGGAAAACAGGTGTAGGGATACAACACTCAAAAACATCAGCGGCATTTTTAAAAAATAACAACACCGTAGGAATTTAATAAAAACAGTAGAACAGTTTTACACGTGTTAAATGTTTAAGAAATACATGAGTGCTACAATTAAGTATGGCACTCTACTTTGAAAAAGACCTGGATTTTGCTTGTAGAAATGGACGTCGGGAGGACTGTAGCTTGTCAGTTTCTGTGACGTAGTAGAAGGAGGGTTAGCTGAGATCTGATGGAAAGTTTGAACACCAGATGTGAATAGGGGCTCATAACATGAGTGAGCAGGTAGCTGGTAGATGTTTGATGCACATGTGTGTGTTTTGTGTATTTCTATGTAGCTCAGATCAGTTGGGTAAGATTTTTATGTTGAGTTCGTGTTTCTTGCAGAGAAATTGTGCGTAAACAAACACTGAATTTGCATGATGTCCAAATTGTTCCCTAATCAATCACATGGGGAAAAAACTTGTATTTTCAAAACAAGCAATTATAGCAGAACTTACAGCATATATGATAATGCATCTTTTACTTTCAACATAGATTTTAATGCAGAATAACTCCTATTTTAAATGTTGAAAATGCATAAAAATAGAAAAAAAATATGTCACCTATAACCCCAAAACATCCACACTGATTTTTTAATAGTTTTAAGATATTTTATTTCAATACATGGAATTTATTGAATTCAAGTGGAGTTGTTTATATGGTAAGTGGTAACACTTTCTCAAAACTTAGTTTCATTATAGGTGGAAACAACCCAAATGCCCAATTGATGAATGGATAAACAAAATGTAGTATCTCCCTATAATTCAGTCTTGAAAAAGAATGAAGTACTGACACCTCCTCTAACATGGACAAACTGAAAACATCATGCTAAGTGAAAGAAGCCAGACACAAAAGACCACCTGTTATATGATTCCATTAATGTGACAGTTCAGAACAGGAAAATCTATAGAGACAGCACAAAGACTAGTGGTTCAAACTCCTGACTTTGAGCAATCCACCCGCCTCGGCCTCCCAGAGTGTTAGGATTACAGGCGTGAGCCACCGTGCCTGGCCTATGAAAGCCTTAAAGACAGGCCAAGCACATTATTTTTTACATTTCTTTTTTTTTTTTTTTTTTTTTTGAGAGCGTGCCTTGCTCTGTCACCAGGGCTAGAGTGCAGTGGCATGACCACAGCTCACTGCAACCTCAAACTTCTGGGCTTGCATCATCCTCCTGCCTCAGCCTCCCCAGTAGCTCGGACTACAAGCCTGCACCACTACTCCTGGTTAATTTTTCTGGTTTTTGTAGAGACAGGGGTATCACTATGTTACTCAGGCTGGTCTCGAACTCCTTGCCTAAAGTGATCCTTCAGCTTTTGCCTCCCAAAGTGCTAGGATTACAGGCATAAGCCACCATGCCTGTCCACATTACTTTTTTTTTTTTTTTTTTTTTTCGAGACAGAGTCTCACTCTGTTGCCCTGTCTAGAGTGCCGTGGCGTCAGCCTGGCTCACGGCAACCTCAAACTCCTGGGCTCAAGCAATCCTTTTGCCTCAGCCTCCCAAGTAGCTGGGACTACAGGCATACTACAGTCTAAAATTGACTGTGGTGATGGTTGCCCACATTTATGAATAATGCCAAAAACCATGGTTTGTACATTTTAAATGGGTGAATTGTATGAGATGTAAATTATATCTCACTAAAGCTGTTTTTAAAAGAATTAGTTTCATTTTAGGCTTTCTCCATCTGGCATTGTGAGAGGAGTCACCAAGACCTCTTCCAAACATTCTTGGAAGCTCATCAGTGTGATGAATTCAGCCGAGTCTAGTGTGTAGAAGTGATGATTACCCTCAGAAATACGGATGCTTGGATATTAGGCACGCAGCTGTCTCACAGGGCTGTCTGCTGCTTCCTTTCTGCTGCAATTTCTCCCTTGATACTTTGTCTATCTTCATTTTGACATGCCCCTGGCTGCCTGGCATATATCCCCAAGCAGTCTTCTCAAGAAAAGTACATGGGAGGCTTGTTATCTGAAATCTTCGGTATCTAGGAATATCTTTCCATTGTCTTCTCCCAAGCAATACTGAAAAATATTAGGTTGTTATCACCTTTTCTTCTCCAATGCCTGGAGATTTTGTAGTGTTATCTTTGGGCTTTAAAAGTTTCAAGGAAGTTCAAGAGCAACCTACCTTTATTCCTCTGAAGAAATCATGAATTTTCTGCGTGGACACTTGTAGTTTTGTTTTTTTGTTTTGTTTGTTTGTTTTTGTGCTTAGAATTTTTAAATGTTTCCATTCTGAGATTTAGTTTTGGTCTTTTTCCTTGGTTTTTGCCAGCAGTGTGGGAGCCATTCTGATCTGCACGCTCACTCGCTCACCGGCTCAGGCAGCTCGGCGTCTGCGAGTATTGTTTCAGTTTCCATTGTTTCGATTTCTTCCTTTAGAACGTCTGCATTTTTAAAATTTAAAAATTTGTATCGCTGTTCTCTACCTCCACAGCTATTATATGGACATTGTTTTTATCTCTGTGCTTTTTACTTTTGCATTTTCAGGAGTGCTGCTCAATTTCATCTTCCACTTCCTGATACGATTTCATGTCGCCTCAGTCCTGCCTTTACTGTCTCTTCGGGGGCACTTGTGGTGCTCTGTTTTTAATTTCTCCTTTCATCCTAACATTTTCTGGTCTTTATTTTATACTTCAGCTTCAAAAGAGCTATGTCTTATGGATACCTTCTAAATAAAACATAGTTTTAAAAGATTAGAGGGTTTTTATAGTAAACACTTTTCAAAATTCTGTTTTGCCTTTGGGTCTTCAGAATAATAAAGCTTTATTTTCTCTTCATTATTTCACAGACTTTAATTTTCCTACAGGCTCAATCACAAGTGAGCAACAGAACAGAGTTCGTGACAGTCAAGGCTGCCATACTTGGCAGTCTGTGCTCAGGTCCTAGCTCTCCCAATCATTCTTTATGTACCTTTGGGCGAGTTTATTATTCCCTTCCAGGTTAAGTTTATCATTGGTAAAACAAGAATATTTATAATGGGAATGTTTTTATGGTTCAATTAAACAATACATAAAAAGCACTTAGCAAGTGCCTGACATATAATGAATTCAATACAGAGGTGTTTTTTTTTTTTTTCCCAACTGAAAAGAAATCTGCCTACATTCAGAGTATGGCAACAAAGTGAGCTTTCTCCATGACTCAGCTTTCTTTCCACATGGATGTTTGTGGAATTCTCTGCTGGGTTTGGGTCTAGAGCTGGGGATGTGTCCACCACCTACCAAATTTATTTTTTTATTTCAGCATATTATGGGGGTACAAATGTTTAGATTACGTATGTTGCCTTGCCCCCCACCCCCCTCCCAAGTCAGAGCTTCAAGTGTGACCATCTCCCAGACTGGGCGCATCACACTTATTATGTATGTATATACCCATCCCCCCTCCCCCCTCCCATCTGCCCGACGCTCAATAAATATTAGTCCTATATGTCCGCCTACGTGCTGATCAGTGAAACCAATTTGCTGGTGAGTACATGTGGTGCTTGTTTATCCATTCTTGGGATACTTCACTTAGTAGAATGGGTTCCAGCTCTATCCAGGAAATCACAAGAGGTGGATTTTTATCGGCCATGACTCTGCCTACCTGGATCTTTTCCTGCCGTCACCGCCTAGCGCTGTGATGCTTTGAGAAGAATGGGAAATGGGAACTGTTACTATCACAGATCATCCTCTGTTCTCTTTACCACGGCTACTGCCTGAGTTCAGTACATTACTTCCAGTCTTTGACCTCCTCTTGTACCAAGGTATTCTCAAGAAGTTATAGTCTATGAATGGAGATCTCATGAGAGTCACTCATAACAGTGATGAAAGAGATCCACCACCCTAGCTGCTTCATCTAGAAATACTAACGCAAGTAAAGAGACAGCTGTTTGCTGATTGGTGCAGTCTTTGGAATTCTGAACCAGTGAAAGGCAGCAAAAATGGGAAGAGAAATCTTCCTAACTTGGTCACGTTGCCTTTGTGCTCTGAGAGTTTCTTCCAGATTCTACCTATTGGTTGGCAGGCCCACTTCCTGGTGGTGGTGGGCTTCTTGCCTTCTCCTGTGCCTCTGCTATTTGAAACCATAAGCCCTCTTCCTTATTTTTAATATGTTTCTGTTTTGGTGTTTTACTCAAATTCAGGACCAGCAGAAGGAGGGTGGAAACTGAACACACGTGTTTTTTGTCTTTTGTCATTTGCTGAGGACTGGGAGTTCTTTCGAGGGGCTAATTGTTTGACTCTTGCAACATCTCACAGAGGAACTTTAGAGGGGAATCAGATGTCCCCAGATCAGATAATCTCAGAGTTAGACAGGACATTAGAAAATATAGGGCCTAAGCTACTGTCTGACATTCAAATTCTCTTCACAACATCCCCTTCATGTGATCTGTGCAATCTCTTCTTGAGCTATCTTCTGTGATAGCAGCTCCCCAGCCATCACTGTGGTCCAGTTCATTGTCAGACAGCTTCCTGAACCAAACTGAAGTCTGTCATTCATGTACGGTCTTGGAAATAAAGGAGAAAGTTATTGTGCCAGTCAGGGATCTGTGCAGGAAGCAGAAAACACTCTAAGCATTACAGTCAGGAAGGTGTTTAACAAAGGAAGTTAGGTACTTACAAAATTATTGAAAAAATGGGTGAATCAGAAGCCAAGGGATTGATACTGGCATTTTTCCCTAATTTTAACTTTTATTGAACTATAATGTACATACAGAAAATGCCATTGATTTTTTTGACTTCAAGATCACCCACTAGGAAACTGCCTATACTAACAATTCCCCTCAGCCACCTCACACTCTCAGATCTGGTTCCCAGACACTGGAACATGTAACCAGGCAACTACAGACACATATACCCATTGCAGGCTGCTTGTCAACAAGTCTTCCTGAAAAACGATGTCTCTGTCTACTTCCTACCTTGCAAATCTCACATAATGTTTCTCATGCACAGAATCTAAATCACACTGAGGTCTCTGGCCACAAGTTGGTCTTGGAAGGGCAGATTTTATCTCACCAGCCTCTGGGGTACAGGGGTGTGCATAGCAAGGCATGAGAATTCATGCCAAGGAAATAGACAATATGAAAAGGTTTTCTAAGTTCTAGATAGAAGTTTTTTACCAAAAATGTTTCTTCCAGTGTCCCCATCCATGTAATCTGGAGTCATGGGGTTCAAGAGAAAAAGACCCTTGATGAATTATCAATGTCTTCCAGTAGCAGAAATGTTTAGCCATTCTCAGGCATTCACACTTGAATTCAAAACACTTTTACAGATTTGCATTAATCAATTATCAGGATCTGATAATTAAGGGGTGACTGTCAGGGTCCTGAGATTCAATGAGGAAATCGGGGGAAGGGCAGGGAAAGGACAATTAAATGATAATGAATATAAATGAGGTCTTGTTCCTCAGAAAGGATAGCTCCCAGTCTTTAGTTTAGGAATCTTTAGGAAAACAAAGGCTAAGGACTCCAGTGGTGGGATTATCATGTACAGTCTCAGAAGCATTCCCGAGTAGTGGGCACATCCTTACATTTTGTACTAATGGACATGAGAGAGGTATGAGAAGCCGCCATGAGCAATTCACCATGATCACACTTGACCAGTGGAAAACAGATGAAATTTATGGGATGCCAAGGACCTTTGCCTCTTCCTTTTCCATCTCTCTGGAGAGCAGCAGTGCGATCAGGAAGTTTATTCCCTTGTAAACACACCTTATTTTTAACATCTTAGTCATATTGAGCCGAATTATCATTGCTTATGTTATTCAAATGACTCATTTCCTCTTGCAGCCTGCAAATATTAGACATGATCATATCCCATATCTGTCTTATCCCCTGTAACCCTGAGAACTATCGTTTAGTTTATCCAAAAGAAGAGTTTTAGAAGAAAACCATATCAAAGGCCAACAAAATGCAAGAAAGGAAAAAGAGGATTGCACATGTATCTTTTTATTTGGAGCTTCTGCACACTAGAAAGGTTCAGTTAGTGTTTCTTGTAGAATGTAGATGGATGGCAGCAATAAAATCAGATATAGGGAAAAAGCAATCAAATCACCGAGTAGGTCACATTCCAAATATATTATATCAGGAAGGGGGAAGTTCTACCTTAGGGCATGTATTGCCTTCCACAAAAGGCTTCTGAAATGTGACCGTTTATCCTTCCCTCCAACCTGTGTGTGCTGATTAGATAGATACTGCATTTCAAACGTTGTTTTATACTCAGACCACTTTCTTATTGTTCTATGAAAATCTTATGTTTGTTTACATTTTTGTCTTTGCTGCTCACAGTAGATGCTAGTGGCCAGTGCACCCATCCCCAGCAGCAGAGCTGCTTGCCCATAGGTTACCCTCTTGCTGTAAGGGGTAGCCCGCAACCATTGATTGACTGATGTAGAATTCAAAAGGCCCCTTGCCTTCAAGGGGGGAAATTCCACGATGAAATTAATGCATGCAGGTCTGTACTGCATGCTCTATTTTTAGAGAACCTGGCCTAAGACACTAAGGTAGCTAAGGTAGTTTTTTTCTTTTACTGCTTGAAACTCTGAGTCCAGACCTTTTCTGCTTCCCCAAGGTAGTCAAGGTCCGACCTAGTTGCCACGTACCTTCCAGAAGTCTTCCCTGATAGTCTCAATTCTCTTTCCGCCTCAGAGCTGCTCTGTCGTTCTCAGGCAGTGAAACTCAGCTGAGTGTTCCCATAGATGCTATCTTGTCGGGCTCGATGACAGCTCGTCATGCAGCTAAACTGCTATTCCTTCAGGATGGATGTAGCAGAAGTGAGGAATGTGTGGTCGGGAAATGGTGCCCACCTAGCTTCATCCATATTGGATCCTTCAGGAGGGTCAGTTCTTCACAATGAGCGTCTGTGAACTGAGACATTAGGCCTAAGAACCTGAGTCTGGGATAAAAAGAAGAACATGTGGGGGAACCCCACTTGCAGTATGCACATTTGTTCTTTTAAAAGAAAGGGAGGGCAGCCTCTTGTGGAAATGGAAACAGTTTTGTCCGGAGTTTCTAAAGCTATGCTTTTTGGAACATATTTTTCTCCAGGTAAACAGCGCACACAAGATTCTGTCTTCAAATGAATTTGGAAATATATACACTATAATCAATGGAAATTCCTAATGGGCATTAGAGGCTCTGAAAAGTCCTCTAAGTTAAAAAAGAAATCTATCTAATTTAGCTTAGTGTAGTATTTCCCAGTTTTATATGATCATATGACCACAGAATTCACGTCAGTATAACAGGAATTATCCCATAGGACTATTTATCACGGAAATCTTTAGGGTAATGCAAGGGGTGGCAGTGATGGTTTTGGGGCTGGGATGGGGCAGGAGCTAGTGGACGACCCAGTCATCTGGGACCATGTGAAATGTACATGGAGACATTCTAAATTGGTGGGGAATTGGGCACAGGGCCAGTCATCTGCCTTTTCTGATTTGTATTTATTGGGAAGACAATCATTTGGCTACAGGCAACACGGAATGGTTCGGCTTTTCTTTCATCACGTAGATGATGTGCCTGGTGAGAGCTGAACTTGTGTGTATCTGGGGCTCAGTAATTCTGTCCCCACTTCCATTTTTTTCCAAAAAGTCCATATAGTGACTGAGGATTGTGATCCCCCTTAGACAGGCAGAGTTGCTGCTTCCTGACTTACTGAAGGATATATGTTTGTTTGGTTTGGAGTTGACCAGAAACTGGGTGGTAGAAAAATGGAGTCTATTTTATTCCTAGAACAATTTTATTCTCATTCTTCAACACGGCATTCCAGAAATTACATAATTTATGCCTGACAAGAATCCATAGGGTCTACAGAACAGGTGATAGCATCTTTCCCACTTTATAAGTGAGGAAAAAGTGGTCCAGAGAGAAGACAACTGTCTTGACTAATTCATACTTCATTCAATTTTCCGTACATTTATTTACTCAGGAGATGTTTATCAAGCACCAACTCTATGCCCGGTGTCATGCTCCTGAGTTCTACCCACATTTGCTTTGCTCTGCACAGAAAACGAACAAGCATCTCATAGCAGCCAAGGGGCTTGACCTTGCCGGAACAGCAAGGTGGCATTCAACTCTTCTCAACAAGCAGAGGCCAAGTGCGTACTCTGCGCAGGCCCGGGGTCCAGACCATTTCTTTGGGGAATTTTAAACATCTGTAAAGTCTGGAAACCAGATTCCTGGTTCTGTTTTTGTGGGCTGGTGTTCTAACCAGTTTGATTTATGTTTTCTTTGAATACAAATATTATTAAGCCTTAAAGTTTTATACTTTTCTAAAGTATCAGGTTTAGATTAGGCAACTTTAACTCCAGAGTAGAAATTGGTACAATACTGAATGTTCTCTCTGTTGGAGTTTACATAGTAGAGCAAGTTCTTGAACTAAAGGACTTATGTCTGTGTTTAGGGAACATAATGGTATAATACATGCTTATTTAGAATAAAAGCATCAAATACAGTTGCCTGCCTATAGTCGTGGAATAAATTAATGACTGTGTGACTCTTATGTCCCAGTGCAGGATTTCTCAACCCGGGTGCTATGGACATTCTGGGCTGATTAACTTTGTCGTGGAGGGTGGTATTCTGTGTGTTGTAGGATGTTTAACAACATTCCCGACCTCCACCCACTAGATGACAGTCGCGCACCCAAAGTCATGACAACAAAAATTGTCTCCAGACATTGCCAAATGTCCTGGAGGGGGCAAAACTTCTTCTGGCTGAGAACCGCTGCCCTAACATATGCTGCATGTGCTGCGTGGTCTTTCATTCGAGGACCGTATTCGAGGAAGGTACATAAGGAAGTTGGGCAAAGCGTGAGCAGCTTGCCAAAGGTCAAGTCTAGAGTTAACTTCATGGGGGCGTTAGAACATGGGTCTCTGACTCCAACCTAGTGCCAGGCTATTTGCTCCGTACTGACGATAATCCTTGCATGCCATCTACAGCTGGGTGTGAGAGGACAAGTGGGGAGAGACATCCTCACTTCTAAACAAAGAGTTCCTTATCAATCAGCATCTAGGGGTGAGACGAGCGTGTCATGTGTGCTCTCTGGTTCCATCTACAATTGCGACTGTCTGTGCATGAACAGCCAGAACCTGAATGTTCCTCCCATGGGCCTACCCTAGCCAGCCATGGGGTATGGGGGTAGTGGGTGTTTGGCTAATGACAAACAAACTGCCCCTTTCCCAGACTCCAGATGGTCACATTAACTCTCTCGTGGGTGGCAGTGTGACTGTTTCTGTCCTCCCTTGCCCTTTCTATCTGTGTACATCATGCCTTGAGTTGCAAAACATTGGCTGGGCAGGGCTTGGGCCTGCTGGAGAGCCAGGGGACCTAAGTCTGTTTATGACACATGTCATATTTCATGGGCCACGTCTGGACCCCACCTGCCTCCTTAATCTCCTTGGAATGCCGGGGCTCCCTCCGCGAGCTGCATGTTATTCCGATGACTTCGGTGGGTACTGCAGTTTCCAATTTCCTAACCTTTCTATTAAAATTAATATTTAGATTTTATAACTTTAAAACTGGAAGAATGATGGAGGCAGTATTGGATGTTTATGTCTCTCAGTCACGAAAATGCTCCCAATTTCACTTATGCTGGGCCACACACATGTAGTCACAATAAATAGCATTTAACATGTTTACAGTACGGAGAGGGTGAGGAGGACTTCTGTTTTTATATTGATGGACTCAGCTGGGCCGGGGATACTATTGTTTACAATGAGCTACATTTTTTGTTGTTCTGATTTACCCTCAAATTAAATCTTTATTTCAGAAACCAACCCCAGGGAGTCTCTCTAACGAGGGAATGCAATAAACAGCATTAGGAGAGGCCCATGGCCGCTGCTCCTCGGTAATTAGTCCAAATGTCTCAATCAGAGTGGTTTTCAAAGTTTTATGGCCGCAGTTTGGTCGCAGGTTTATTTGTAGAATGCTGGTTTGGCATTTTGCTCTGCGTGCCCTCTGCCCTCTGGGGAGGGGAGCGGGGTTCGGCCACCTGGAGCCGGACCGCGGATCGGACCTGCGGCTCTGCTCGGGCCGTGCCCGCCTTGCTTCTTGCCATCTGCTCACACATTGAAAATGATCCGAATTTAAAGGAACTGAGAAAGGGAAACAAGTATCTAGTCTTCATTTTGAGGACACGCACAGGGAGGGAGGGGGCCAGGCTGGGACCGAGCGAGGGGAGCGTTCCCACCGAGGCCAGGCGCGAGGGTCCCGTAAACCTCGGCAAGAGGGGAGGTCATTAAAGAGCCCTGCGCGCCTGGGTGGGACCCCGGTTGGCCCCAGCTCGGTGGGAAGGAGGCAGCCTGGACCTGGGCGACACCAGCGCCCCCACCCTCCCGGAGGTTCCCCGGGGGCCTGTAAGCTGCTGAGACTCCGTCCTGCTGGAGAAGCCGCGGGGCGGCGCAGGGACGCGACAGGACACGCTGCAGGGCAACCCCGGACGGTGCCCACCGCGTCCTCAGGACGGAACCAAGCGGGGGACGCAGGCGGCCCGGCGGGCTGGCTCCTGGGCCTGCCACTCCCCCGCGGCCCTGACGCCCTCGGGAGGGCCGGGATATAGAGCAGGGGTGTCGGGCATCTTGTCCTCTGCAAAAAATGCCAAGACAGGGGCTCGGACAGGTAGGAGGATGCCCAGGGCATGGTGGAGGGACACTCTGTTTCTTTTAGAAAACCCAGCGTGCCTGGTGTCTGTGCCCCTCGCTGGCCTCTCGGGCACGCGGCCTGTGTGGGAGGCGCCACGACGGCCAGGGCGAGGGACGCAGCGGGGCAGGCTCCGGAAGAGGGAGTGGGGTCTGGGCTCCGGCCACGCAGCCCCTCCTCACCCACGCTGCTGAGTCACTTATTCATTGTTAAATGACATTTCAGTAAGACCTAAGGAATCAGCAACCACTGAGTTGGAGGGTCTGCACACATTTTCTGCAAAGGGTCAGAGAGTAAACATTTCAGGTTCCGTGGGCCACAGCGTCTGTTACAACTGTTAAGCTCTGCGCAAGAGTGGCCACGGACCACGCCTAAAGGGACGGGCACAGCTGTGTTGCAATAAAACTTTATTTATAAAATCAAGTGGTGGGCTGGGTTTGGTGTATGGCTTGACCACCCCTGATTTAACCATTTATTTCATCATCTGTGATAATTTTGCTCTTTCTTTAATTCTCCTTTCCTCCCTCCCTTCTTTCCTCCCTTCCTTCCTCTCTTCTTTTCGTCCCTTTTTTCAAGTTGTGCCATACCTGGTAAAAAGCACAGAGAACACACTGATGAACAAGACAGGCATGGTCCTCTTCCTCATGGGGCTTCTAATAGAGGATATTAGCAAGTTAACAAGTCATCCAAATAAAATATTGTGGCAAATGATGCTAGCTACCCAATGTCCATCTTCATTTCTTTCTGTGAGGATCTAAGTTTCATTCAGAGTGACAATGTCGCTGACCTTTTTTGAAAATCACTTCTCCTGCTTCCCTTGCAGCTAGAGGTAGCCATGTGACAAAATCCTGGACAAGTAGACAGGCTTGCTGTTTTTGAAGACAGCAACCCTTTCCAAATGAAAAGGAAAGCCCCTTTTGCCTCTTTGCTTTTTGTCCCTTTCATTTTCTTTCCACCTGGAATGCTGCTACAGTTCCTGGAAATGCAGCAGCTTTTCTGTGAACATGAGGATAAAAGCCACATGCTAAAAATAGAAGCAAGAAGGTAGAAGGAGCCTGGGTCCCTAATGATATTGTTGATTCTCCATACCAGCTCTGGATTGACTTTCTCTGAACTTCTTGTTGCATGAACAAGTAAACTCCTTATTGTTTAAGCTAATATAACAGGCTTTTCTGTTACATGCATCAAAACTAAGCAATGAGCAACTAAATTATAATTAGTATTAGAATAACAGGGCCACGGATTAGAAATTAGTGTTTAATAAATACTTATAGAAAATAAGTGCAACTATGACCAGGTAATATTAGGTATTAGCATTACCAAGTGTCTCTCAACACAACAGTGCTCTCCAGGACTGTAGGAGGAAAACATGGCACCTAGTTGGCAACCCTGCCCCAGCATTGTTCTAAAAGTGATTTATGGGGACTGAGTTGTTTACTAAGTGTGGTAAAACAGTTAAGTAACCTTAGCTGGGTGGCAGGTGTGGGGTCAGGTCTTAGTTCTAGAAACTTCTCATTGCAAAAGGTTTCTTTCCCCATGCAGGTAAAGAAAGTCAGAACCATTTAGTCATGAATATAGTTAGTCTGAATTGTTGACAGGAATACTGCCTTGACTGTGTCTTTTGAATGTCAGGCATGCTACACATTGGAGGATGTTAGTAAACAAAGAGGGTGTGTGTGAGTGTATTTGTGTATATGTACACATGCTTTAGGGGATAAAGGTAATCATAACCGCAACAGCAGAGTATCTCTCACCAGCTTGAGAAGCATCATTTAACAGCTCTGAATAAAGACCTCAGTCATCAGTTGAAGGCTCTAGTTGAGAGCACCATAAGGAATTGGCAATAGGGGAAATCTACAAATAGCCTGACTGCTGTTGGACTTTAGCTGGTTGATAAACTGTTGGCATGATGCTTAATTCTCAGAACTTAAACACACAACTCAAACGTATCTATCCTGTGTGGAGGGCTTGTCTTAGTCTGTTCTAGCTTCTGTAACAGAATACCACAGACCGGGTAGCTTATAAACAACAGAAATTCACTTGTCACAGTTCTAGAGGCTGGGAAGTCCAAGATCAAGCTGCCTGAACATTTGCTGTCTGGTGAGGGCCTGCTTCCTGGTTCGTAGACAGCTGTCTTCTTGCTGTGTTTTCAGATGGCATAAGGGGAAAGGGAGTTCTCTGGAGTGTCTTTTATAAGGGTACCAAGCCCATTCCTGAGGACAGAGCCCTCATGGCCTAATCACCTCTCCAAGGCCCACCTCTTAATACCAGGACCTTAGGAATTAGGATTTCAACATATAAATTTTGGGGCAACATAATCATTCAGACCATAGCAGGGGCAACTTGATATAGGGGCTGGGGAAATGGAAAACTAGGTAGAAATTCCCCTGAAGGCATTTAGTCCGAAGGAGAATTCTTAGGGAAAAAGGAAAGTGTTCCTCTGCCTACTTTTGATGGAAGCTAAGTTACACTGATGACATTCTAGAAACATGCTCACTTTGATTCCTTCTTGAATGCTGAATTATATCAGTGGCCTTGGCTTAAATGCCCAAGATTCTTGTTCTCTTACCACCCGGGCGCCATGCCTTTGGGAGTCAATAACCCTTAGTATCATGGCTCTCTTCCATCTGCTTGTTCTTCTTCTACCTTCTTTCATAGATTATTGATGAATGGAATGCACCTGGTCTGCTGAACATTGCCAGGATGATTTTTTTAACAAACAATTTTTGCACAGTGCCACACCTGGACTGCATTCAGAAGCTTTCTAGGAAATTTCACTGCACTTTGCAGAAGCCCTCAGCTTTTGGGTCAGCATTTTGGAAGGGAAGACAATTGATTCTTTCAGCCTTGCTGATGCAATTCTTTTTGATGTGTATCAAGTGTATTTTGACACAATCCCTTGAGTCATTGTGGTTTTCAATATTCTTGGGCCTATAATGAAAGTCAAAGGGAGGGGGATCTTTTCACTTAATGTTGATTTCTAATATTGATGGTGCATTATCCCATTTGCGTTTCAGAAGCTACAAGGGATAGAGTTAGCCCCTTGGGTCTCAGATTAGGTACATCTCTTGCGAGACTGTGGCTGACAAAAGCTGATACTGACACTGGAGACAAAAGAACTTACTGAGAAACACATGTCACTCTTACGCAGTTAATCATTTTTTATCATTATCAATTTTATGGTAAATGCAACAGCTGTAGCAGAATTTGCGTGTGTGTGTGTGTGTGTGTGTGTGTGTGTGTGTTTTGGCTATAAGGCATCTTAGAGAGTGTTTGCCAATTTTCTGTCTCAAAAAAAGGTGTCTTCGCATCTTGATTTAGCCCTGAATAATTCAACAGAATCTCTAATAATAGACTTGCGTGTTGCAAAGCCCCAAAACATGTTGCAAGCTTAAAGAGGCAGCAAGAAATTTAGCATCACAAACAGAAGTCAAGGAAAGCTAGGAGATCTTTAAAGGGTAGGAGTCAGTGTTTCACGCATGTGCTGCGTGATTATTTGTGCTGACAGTTTTCTTATTTGCCATAGAGCAGAGGCTCCTAAAAGGGACAAAGAACGTTCTTGGAGGTTGGCTGTTGATCTGAATTCCCTTCTTATGAGATTTCTCTTCTTAAAGCTTGTCCATTCATTTGTCCTTCCCTCCCTTCTTCCCTTTCTCCCTTCCTTCCTCCCTCCCTCCCTCCTTCCCTCCTTCCAACACATAAATATTTAGTGCCTGCAACTTTCCAGCCACTGTGTTAGGCCTTAAAGTTTCAAGGATTAGTGAAAACAAACCTCGACTCTATCTGGATTAGAGTTAAATCTTGTTCTTTCTCCAAAAGACCAAGTGGTTTGATGCTCCCTTGGATTCTAAGATACACCGATGTTTTCCCAGCAAATTCCCTCTCATCCTACTGCCCCTCTATTTTTCCATTAATCTTCTTTAAGTGGCTATTGCTGTTTTGTGATTTTCCATGAAATCATGATGAGTGTATTGGAAACCCTGACTCCAGGGGAACATGGTAAGGAACTGATTTGGAAAGATTGTAACTTTGGAAGATGTCTTTATATTATATATTTGAAAGGTTGCCATTAGAAGAGGAATTAAACTTGATCTATCTTTTTCCAAGGAGTAGATCTAAGGCCGAATGGAAACAGACTTGGGTTCAACAGAATCATACATTTTGTAACAATTAGGGTAAAGGGAATTGTGCCTGACACCGTGCTAAGCATGTGCATGTGTTCGTGTTTGTACATATTTCTCTGTGTGTATTGATCAGGGTTTCTCAACCTCATCAATATTCACATTTAGGGCTGGATACTCCTTTGCTGTGGGGGGCTGTCCTGTGCTTTGTAAGACGTTTAGCAGCATCCCTGGGCTCTACCCACTAGAAGCCAACAGCAATGCTGCCCCACCTCCATTGCAACAATGAAAAATATCTCCAGTCTTTGCCAAATATCCCCTGGGAAGCAAAATTGCCTTCATTTCAGGATCATTCATTGAAACACACACACACACACACACACACACACATAGACTGGTTATCTGGGCTAGAGCTAAAATTCTGACTTAAAAGCCATAGACTCCCGGCAAGCCACACAGCTTCCTTGGAAGATAAGGACTTCTCAGCACCAGAGTTATTGATAGAAGCAGACAACCAGTTTTCCGGTGGAATAAGAGGAAATCCTGTCTCAAGTTGGGGGTTGGACATCATGAACCATTAGGCCCCTGTTTGCACCTAACAGATTTTATAATTCCATAAGGCCAGATTTGTGTTGGTAAAATTAGTGTCAGCTTTGAAGGGAAATACCAAACTAAAATTGTGACCATGGGCTCCACTGTGCTATTTGAAATACAATGCAAAGTTATGGGGTGGGAATGAGTCAGAGAGGTTTGAACTTGTTTGGGGTTTAATTGGCAATCAAAAATTTGCTTCTTAGATGCAAGCATGTCACTGTAAAAGCACACCCAGGACATTACTTTCTTTGGCTGAAGTTATTAATATGTGTTGATTGATGTCAAAATGGGAATTAAAATCATAAATGTGCCTCAGTGCCTCGGGCTGGTGGCTTGACAGCTTCTTTAGCCCTGTCACTTTGGAGAGACAGCTTAGATGGCCCTGCCTCATTTTTTTTGATGATTTCTTAAAGATTTCACTTTATCATCATTTGTCTATGAGCAGGCTTTTCTCCCCATCCCATTAGCATTACCTCCACCATGGCACAGCCAGAACAAAGTTGTAACCTACAAGGGAAGTCCTGGATGGATTTCGCACTTGAGTGAAACAATGGAGTTGTACACTCTATAAAGAAAACAAAACAAAATAAAACGTTCCCAATTAGTGCTATTTATAGACATGTAACACCATGGCTGTTGATCAGGGTGTATGTTCCTTTCCCATGGGAGCCCCAAAATTCCTAGCATCTGCTCAGAGGCATAAAAAAGCATGGTCTTTCTCATTTCCAAGTTAATCCAATTTGAGTGTGGACTGAGAGGCACCAGAGCTTCCCAAACGGCCTGGCAGCACCGGGCAGCACGGCGAGGCATCGTTACCAGACCACACACGCTACGTTTAATAGCCAGACTCTGTGCACTGCACTGGAGAGCAGAGAAATCAATGAACTTAAAATTCTTCAGGAACGGCCACCCTCCTCCTCTACAAGGTAGACGCTTTCGTTCTGAGTCACCATCTATCACCCGAATTTCAAGAATCTCCTAAAGGGTGGCACTGACTCTGGCTTTGGGCCACTTTCTGCAACATTGGGGAAGCAATGTCTCTGAGCCCCAATATGATCATGTCATTCCCTTTCTTAAAAACACCCTTGATGCCGGGCACAGTGGCTCACACCTGTAATTCCAACACTTTGGGAGGCTGAGGCAGGATTGCTTGAGGCCAGGGGTTCTAGACCAGCCTGAGCAACGTATCAAGACTCAGTCTGCACAAAAAAGGAAACAAACAAAAAGCAACAACTTTGATTCCTCTGCATTTAAAGGATAAAATCTAAACTCCAGATGATTGGCGTCAATGGCTCTTAATACCGTCTATCATTCCTTCAGCCCAGCCTGTGCCACTATGACACTATGAAACATCCTGTCCTCAAGTGATAGTACGCTATGGGTGGATCTTGCCATATGCCACACTGTCTAACGATGATTTTTTTATTCCTTTTGTGCTCCATCTTAAATGTCTCCTTTGCTGTGAAGGCTTCTTCATGTTTCTGGTTGGAATAGATTTTTTCACTTTCCAGGAGTCCCTCAATGTGATATATCCAATTCATCATGTGATAATTCAGTTTTATCTATTTACATATTTATCTGTTTTCTTCACAGTCCTTTCTAGGTACAGTATATTCCCCTCAATGCCTGGAACATAATAGCTGTTCATACAAGTGTTTTGAAATAAATGGATAAATGAATTAAATGTAAGTATGAATAAATAAGCAAGTTCTCTCCATTGTGAAATAATTCCTTGGAATAAATCACCAACTTTGGGAGGCTGAAGTGGGAGGATTGCTCCAGGAACTCAAGACTAGTCTGGGCAACACTGTGAGACTCTGTCTCTAAAAAAAAAGTTTAAAAATTAGCCAGATGTGGTCGGGCCTGCCTGTAGTCCCAGCTACTAGGGAGGCTGAGACAGGAGAATCACTTGAGCCCAGGAGTTCAAGGCTGCAGTGAGCTATGATCATGCTACAGAACCCTAGCCAGGGCAACAGGGTGAGACTCTGTCCTGAAAGAAAAAAAGAAGGGAAGGAAGGAAGGAAGGAAGGAAGGAAGGAAGGAAGGAAGGAAGGAAGGAAGGAAGGAAGGAAAAATTGCCAAGACTCATAAGACTCATGTTATCATAGCAGAGAGAGGTAGTTGAGACCCTAGACTTTGAATTGAATCTTAGCTTCACTACTTATTAGCTGTGTGACCTTGGGAAGTTACTTGCCTTTTATCTGCCTCAACTCTTTTTATGTGTAAAATGAATAATAATGGCTCCTATTTCTTAGAGTTGTCATAAAGACAAAATACATCAATATATTTAAAAATACTTACAACCTGGCCCACAATAAGTACTATGGTAGTACTTAATAACTATTTTTAATGATACCAACTGTGTCCAGAATTTCTCTATGTGCCACCTTACACAATAGATCACCAGGAGTGATTAAAAAAATACATGTGTGTGTGTGTGTGTGTGTGTGTGTGCGTGTGCACACGTACACAGAGATGCTAGGGTCCCACCCAGGCCAACTGAGTCAGAATCTCTGGGGGTGGGTACCAGGCATAAATTCACTATCAGATATTTCAAATGGAGAAACTTCAATGACCTGTGTGTTACAGAGGAGAAAGTTGGGTTAGGGCACCTGATAAGGCATGGTAAGGTACCCAGAAGCTAGAAACAGTGAGATACCATTAGCACCACTGGGCTGAGGAAGCAGGGTGGGAACAGAATCCCTGGAGCCAGAGAGGGCTGGAGCCCTGGAAGATGCGCTGCCCCAAAGGGATGTAGTCACCTTGAGGGGCTCAGTTTCTAGGTGAGACAGGTCACCAAGGCAGGAGGATGTGGGAAAGAACTACCTTACCCTTTTCCGCTCCTGCCTTTTCATGTCCAGCTGGTAGCCTCCCTGGCAGAGTCCAGCTGTCTAGGGAGCTGGAAGACTCGATCACCAGGGGTCAGCATCCTTGGGCACAGACCAGAAAGAGAAGAGCAGAAAGTGGATTTGAGAAAACAAAGGGGAAAACGCCAGCACATAACACTGAGGAACGGAGGGGGGACGTCCCAGGTGCTTCTGCTGCAAAGCCAGGAATAGGGCCCCCTAGCCCAGGCGGGTATCCTCATCACATCTCTCCAACTCCTCCACAGCTGGGAAGAGAGCCACCCCTGGCCAGAAAGCATGCAGATAGCTTTCCTACACCACGTTCCTCAGGAGGTACTTCCCAGGAGGGCCATTTCTGTCCCTCTGCTGGGATACCAGGGACTGGGGGACATGGTTCTAGGAGATGCCCTGGTCACATAAACCACAGAGTTTGATTGCCAAGGTAACAGCTACCTTTCTTTCTGGGATGTGGCGGCTGGCAGCCCAGGAGCCTCCATCAATGGGAGTTTGAAATGCACCCCCTTTGGTTTGGGAAGGAGGCTCACAGCTCTTGAGTTTTTTGTTTTTATCCAAGCAAATGTGCCAGAAGAGACCCCGGAGACTTGCACCATATGTCAGATCATATGACTCCATCTAATCTGCATAACCCCATGGCGCACTGTGCCCCCGATGAAGTGCTTCAGTTTGCGTTGAACCCACCAGCTTGTTTTCCCGTCGACTGTGTCGGCACGTTTAAGAAGACTTCATTTCTGCCTCTTCCTTTCCAAAAGGAGGAAGATATAAATCACAGGCGCAGAAGTAACTAGCAGTTGTGACATTTTGTTACAGAGTTTAATTACATGAATCATAAAATATTGCTACAATTTTCCAAACTGTTAAACCTTAATTAATATGAACCCACAGGGACCACCTTGATCGTTCTAAATATTCTGAATCACAACTCCTACAGTAGAGCTTCTGTCCGCCTGAAGTGCTTTGTAATTTGCAAAAAGTGATTAATTATTAGAAATGAAACCAGACAAATTAATTTAATACAAATGAGGCTGTACATGGTTTGATTAATTCTTTTTAATTACCTATATGTTATTTTTTCGATAGCTGAACAAAGGACCCCATTCTTCTCCTGCATGTTCATATTCATTAATCTCATTAGCACAGAGTATTAATATAATTTTATCGCACATTCCAGAAGTACAGCACATTGACAAACCATAATGAATCGAGGCATTAGTGTCCTATCACTACATTAATTTCAAGACATGCCTGGCTCATCTGTAATTTACTTTGAGACTTAGTTTAAAATGAGCTGAATAAGCGTGTAATTATGACATCTGCTTCTTTTCAGGTACCTCTTTGTAAATCAGTGACAAAGGAATAGCAGGTTTAAATATGTGTTAACACTTGGATAGCATGTATAATTGCAATATGGTGATGTGTAATGAAGATTAAATTAGACTGTACTATACCTGACATGTGCAGGAGCATAATTGAACTAGAGTCATTGTTACAGTAGGAGCAGCTGCAAAATACCAATATTTGAATTGAGGAAAGTGAAACTTACTTAGAAAAGAAAATGATGAGGATAGTTGTCAATGAGTTACCAAAAAAGAACCATGTTGAAACAGGATGCTGCAAGCTCTTGGTTTTCCGCCTCCCTCTCCCCTTGTGGCTGATGACAGTTGGTCATGAATTTCATGACATTTTCTAAAAGGGTCCATTTCGGATGTCACTGGGGCATGACCTCACGCTGCATATCTTGTGAGCACTGCACTGCTGCTCCAGGCCATGGGGTGGGCACCATGCCCAAAGTTCCCATCTTGAGCCTCAGGCAGGAAATTGGGATTCTGGGATTGAAATCTAGAGCCTCCACATGGTTAACCCCCGATTTCCTTGAGCAAGATTCCTAGGGTGAAAAATGATTTGAGATTGCCTAGGAACTGAGGCAACTCTGAAATCGGCTCCCAGGGAAAAGCCAGGAGGAAAGGATTTAGGGAAAGTAATGTCATCCGAGATCCATGCAGATAAGTAACAAAATCGTGTCTTCTATCACAAATCTTCCTCTATCTTCCCTGAGAATGAACTCTTATGTCAGCCTTTAGGATTTATTCAATTTTTTGGCAAGGATTTAGCTCAAGCCAAATCTACCCTGTGCCCTGACCCTGGGTATTCCTGGGCAGAGTTGGAGCCCCACTTAGCTGTGGGTATGGTTTCTCTTTTGGAAGCAGCTAAGTGTTTGAGTGCAGAGCTTGACAGGAACCAAACAAAGAAAACATTGCTTTTGAGTTAAACAAATGCACCAAAGGAATTCATGAGTATAATACAAAATAATTTTAAGGAGTTGTCTTACTTAATGAAATCTCCATGCTAGCCTTTTTAAGTTGATGGTAAGGAAATGTGAAGAGGAATTAAAAGAAGATGAAAGTAACCCTGCTTCTTCTGAAGATGCCCGTGATGCGGGTCCCCCATGCAGAGTTGACAAGAAGAAATGGGCAGCGCTATTTATATGGGCTAGAATGTCCAGCTACTCCAAAGTAATCTCACATTAGCAGGAATTGACTTATTTGACACCTAAAAATATATTCTGGGAGAGAATGAGATATTTACAAAGTTATTTTCATAGAACCACTGACCGTTAGATTTTGAAAGCAACATACAGATCCTCTATTTTGATGATGCTCAAAGTGTGGTTTCACAAATCAGCTGGGGTACGATTATCTGGGAGGTCTGTTAAAAAATAGGTTCCTAGACCTCATTCTAGAGCTCAGGAAATCTGCATATTTAAGAAGCTCTAGGTGATTCTTAGTACACAATTCCTAACTTAATCTAACCTCATTTTGCAGAGGAAGAATAAAGACCCTGGGAAGGAAAGGTATGGCAACAGAGCTGGGACTAGAACCCAGGTAGCCTGACACCTGGACTTCAGCTGTTCTTTCTCCTGATGTGCTAAGTGTACATGGGATATCAAAGGCAGGATTTAGGTTTCAGCAACCCATGTGCATCCATGCCAGCATCACTCGGATCATTGATTTGATGCTTTGCTGTAATTGACAAACAGATGCTATAATGTCAACTGACTCTGTCCATCAAGGTAGGCAGGGGTGCCACAAACTCAGACTTCAGAGGAGCTGCACTGTTCCTAGATCAATGGAGAAAATGATCATGAGAAAGTTTTTCTGCAAAGTTTTAGAATAAGAAAGGAAAAAGCTACAACTCTCAATCTGCAGTGAGGAATATTTCAACGTCAACCTTCCCACCTAGCCGTTCATTTCACAACCCTTGTCAGATCCCAGTGTATTACATTAAACACTAGGATTATAACTGAGCAAACTAGGCATAGATTTAGCCCCCATAGGAATCACTTAGATGTGTCCTGTTTGGCTCTCAAAGGTGATTTGAAATAAAACAAGCCTATTCCTGCGGGCCAGGAAGTGCAATCCTACCATAAGCCCGGGAAGGGGAAGATGGATAGATCTGGCAAACAGCACTGACGGCTAAACAGACAGTAAGCAGAGGCTACCATCTCTGTTGATACTTTGATCTGCTTACTAGAATGAGGCTCCAAGTTGGGTAAAGCACGGAGCCCCAGCCTGAATTTCTTTGCTGAAAATTGAGCACCTCACTTGCCCAAGGAAACTTACACTAGGATCTGTTCTCTCTCTTTAGGTGAAAGTAGAGTTTCTTGAAAAATTTCAGGAAAAATCCAGGTCCATCATGTCCCTAATTGTGAATTATAGGGAAGGTGAAGAGGTAATCTCCCCATCGGCATTGAGTCATCTCTTCATGTGCATGGAAAACAGAAAGAGAGAGACCTGTCTCTGTATGGTAGACACATCTTGCATACCTAGTCTTAAAGATTACAGTGACAAGTTAGCAGATCAAATAATATAAAAGTGGTTCTATAGAGCAGATCAATGGATTTTTGGCTCTTTGGAACTTTAAAAGTTGTTTTGAAACCACAGGGTTCTTTAAAGAAGGCATCCCCTGACAGAGGGAGCTATTTCTGCCCAGAAGAGGGAAGGTTAACATTTTTCGTAATAATGGGTTTCACCCTCATGACACAGATGAAGCCTTCTGCAATTGTTTTCCGTCTCCTCTGGGCTTGCCTAGCTATCTAAAAGTCACAGTGGTGGGAGGGAGCTGTGGGAAATCACCACTGTGCTCAAAGCCAGTTTGAAAAGTCTGCGATACTGCTCTCGTAGATGTCTTGCTGCACATTACCCAGTCTTAACACTTGAAGCCCCTGAAATGCCAACACGATTAGGACGCAGAGACGACATTGGAATTTCACGTGCTGCTGGCCAGACGGAAATTCACAAAAGCGTAACAGTCTGTGCTGCAGCCAGGCATGCTTCACTTGTGACTCAGTGATTCCTGCTACGGGTGTCGGTGACAGTGTGGAGCATATGTGCCACCCAAAGACTTAAGTAAGAATGTTCCCAGCAACAGTAGGCATAGAAGCCCCCCAACAGAAACAATCAAATCAACAGTGGAATGGATAAAATGTGGTGTATTCATGTAATGGAATGCTACACAGTAATGAAAATACTGAACTATTACGAAGTGAATCTCCAGATACAATGTAGACTAGAATAAGCTAAACAAACAAAAAGGAGTGCCTCTAGCATGATTCTACTCACATAAACATGGCAAAATGCAAAACTCGTCTGTGGCTATAGCAGTCAGAATGGTAGTCACCTTTTGGGAAAAGGAGGGGGCAGGTGGGAGCCCTCTGGGGTGCTGAGATGTTCTCGGACTTCATCTGGGTGGTGATCATGTGGCATCAGGACACATCCATCTGCTGTATACACATCACGCTTCAATTTGAAAATAAAACTAAAATAGAGTATGCTGATTTACCTACAGAATCTTTTAATCTGTTCAAAGCAGAGGGGTATGTGTAGCCCTTAATTAACTATGTGAACACCTGAGGTTTGGTAACTTAATGGATCAGTTACTTGCTCAATTTCCTTAGTTGTAAAATGATAATAACAATAATACCTGCTCATAGGATTGTTGAGATGGTCAGAATAAGAGATACCTATGCTGTACGTGAAAGAACAAGATGTGCATGTATTTCTGGGTGTGTACACACACCCACAAACACACATGTGAAAGGAGGAAAGGAACATTTACTGAAGGGAGCAGAAAGACTTGGAAGCTAGTGAGATGGTGTGAAGTCACCAGCAGAAAACATGTGCCGTGAGCCAGTTGGAAGTTTCAAAAGTGAAAATCTCTGATATTCAATATAAAGCATGATTCACTGTGATATAGATGCCTTCCCTCCCATCCCTGCCAAATCAGTAAAGTCTACTGTTCTCACGAATATTTTCATGACCCAGAAGTTTGTGGAATTTAAGAAAAGGCTGGAATTAGCACTGAGGAGACATGGCCTGGACTAGAGTAAGATGCATGGAAGAAGAGGTGGTGGGCAAAGCGGCTGAGGATCTGTGGGTCCGCAACGCTTCCCGGGCAATCTCAGCAACTGTGATTAAGTCTTCACCTGGGATGGCACAAGGGATACAGAAGACATAGCAATCCTAACGTCAAGGGTCAAAGCACCCATGTAACGTCTGTATTGCATGTCATGTCAGTCAAATGAGAAATACTTTTCTATTAACCTAGTGGACAATTTCTTAGTGCATACTGGAGGATATCTTATCCCAGGCACCCAAATGATCAGATGATGTTTCTAGAGCTCTCTGCCCAGTCTCAGAATTCCTGGTAAGCGTGGTAAGCTATTAATCTGGGTGAAGTGAGGAACATGTTGTTCAAGCCATGCTGAGGCCTCTGTAGTGGAGAAGAAAGAGCAGAGGCTGAAGGTTCGTGCTCCCTGAATCAGCACCTGTCCTCATGAGGGCCGGAGACACACAGCTTCTGGCTGTCTGAACTTCCTTGTTCCTGTTTCCAAAGCTGCTGTCTCCTTCTGTTAATCCAGGTTTCTTTCCAGGTAGGATACAATGCACTCAAAAGTATATAACAGAATGTACACAAAGGTGTAATCATATGATGCTTTTATGAAAGTATAATTGTATTTTCCTGCCCAGAGATTATATCTAGTTTACACTGATCTGCACTCTCGTGGTCCAACACTTTCCTTTTATATTGAGAGGCCATCTAGGGTGGTAGGTAGAGGCCCAGGTTCTGGGGACAGACTGACTGGCTCACGTTCCACTCTGCCTCTTACAAGCCAAGTGACATAGGCGAGCCACAGAGCTTCATTCTCTGCCTCAGTTTCTTCATCTGAGCCATGGAGATAATTATAACAGCTATCTCATAGAGTTTTTGTAAACAGTAAATCAAAATGTACATTTATTTATATATAAATATCTTCTAGATGATTTTACATATGATGCATATAGGTATGTTATAACATGTATATAATAACTTACTGTATATATGTGAAATTAAAATATCTACCTTGTAAGGTTACTGAAAAGAGTAAATGAATATATACACACACGTATTAATTAGGAGATACATAAATCCCCGGGCTGCAGACTGGTACCAGTCCGTGTCCTGTTAGGAACCGGGCTGCACAGCAGGAGGTGAGCAGCAGGTGAGCGAGCAAAGCTTCATCTGTATTTACAGCCGCTCCCCACCCTCGCATCACCGCCTGAGCTCCGCCTCCCGCCAGATCAGCGGCAGCGTTAGATTCTGCATTATGGTTAGTTGTATAATTATTTCATTTTATATTACAATGTAATAATAATAGAAATAAAGTGCACCATAAATATAATGTGCTTGAATGATCCCAAAACCATCCCTCCACATACACCCGGTCTATGGAAAAGTTATCTTCCATGAAACCAGTCCCTGGTGCCAAAATGTTGGGGACCACTGCCCTAAGTGATTATATATAATGTATGTATGCATGTTACATCATATAGAATCACTTAGTGTGCATATACATGATATATATATAGCACACACATATGTACACATACATAAATACATGTAGCACTGAGAAGGTTGCCTGAGTAAATCCTTTGTAACTCTATGCAATCAATTATTAATATTACGTATTGGTGATCATGTATTGGTGACTTCAAGGGAGGACCAATGATATCCAATTTTTTGTGGCCAGAATTCATAGGACAATCCCAACTCCTTTATTTTCATTTTTAGGGGGTGGAGGTGAGGTCGTGTGTTACAGAGCTGAGCACCAATCTTCCCCTTCACACACCCAGCGGAGGTGCATGCCAGAGTGAGGAGAGAAAGCTAAAGGAAGACCACCTTTGCCCACGGTCTAGGGTGAAATATAAAACCCTCAAGTCAATAGGTGAAGGAAAATAAAAGGGAAATGCATCCCACTCACCAACATGCTGCCACAAGACCAAGAAGGAAAGAAGTGAGGAGAGCCCACCGGGCCGAGAGCTGGAATAGGAGGCCTGCGTGGGAGTCAGCGGCCAACACTGCGTCTTACTGAGTGAGTTTAATGGGCTCTGGGGGCCCCTGAATTGGAGTTCGAACACATTTTGAAAAGGGAGAGAAAATGAAACTCTGACGGACTATGTAGAGGGGATTATTCTTCACCTCAAGTTTTATTTGCAAGAACTGAAAGACAGGGTCCAGAAACCGTGGGCTTTGGCTGGTGAAAAAATAATTTAAAAAAAAATTATTTTCACTAATTTCAAGGGGCTGCCATGACTCTGAGGCTGAGAAATAGGTAAGCAACTGAGGCACGAGGTCGCCTCGCCTGGGCAGGCCGGGCATGTCGGTGCGGAGGAAGAGTGAGGAGGCTGATGGAAGGAAACGTCCCCTGCTCCTTCACCTATTTGGTGGCTGCCTGTTGGCGAAGGCCACACCTCCTGGGTGGGGAAGGTTCTCCAGAAAGGGATGGGCATTCCCACTGTCTACCACCCGGGGGAGGTGAAGGCAACACTGCTGAGAATCCCAACCCAGTGGCCTCGCAGTCAGCAGTCCAGAGCATGCTTCTTGGTCTATGTGTCAGCATCGAGGAGTCTACAGGGCCCTGAGGACGCCTAAAGGACAAATCTTTGCCACAAGAGCTATGTTGGGAACACCCAGTAAACAACACCAAGCTGAAAAGGAGGTACGTTATGTAAGCCAATGAGCTAGATTGTGGCTTCTCTCTGTGTTTATTTCCCTTTCCCAACACCTGAGTGGACACTGCTACGTTCCACCCAGATCTACCACCAGCACCAGCTGCAAGAGTGCGCAACCTGTGCAGATGCACAGGGCCTGGTACTTAGAAGGGCTCCTTGCTTGGTTTAGTGCACTACTGTCACCAGCTTGAGATTTTGAATAATTTTTAACAAGGGGCCCTGCAATTTATGGAGTGGGTCCTACCTCCCACTTAGTAAGTGAGGCACTCGTCGCCCCAGCTGTGAGGAGTGTTGGCTAATGACAGCTCCCCGCTGAGGCATCGTCCTTGTCTGAAGAGAGCTGCCTTACTCGACCCCCCTCCAATGCAATGCAAAGGAGATTTGAGGGTGCAAAGACCCAGCCTCTTTGCCTCCAACTGGGACTAGCAGAAAGAACTGTTTTTGCTCTGGAGTTCTCCGTAGGTCAGGGTGAGACTTCTGTTGCAACTGCATGGCAGCCCAACGTGTGCCTCTGCCTGGCTGGGCTTTCCCCATTCCCTTGCGGGTCTTGTTCACTAGAGGGCTCACCGAGAAGCCTCCTGCATGCAAATCTCCATCAGGGACTCTGTTTCCGGCAAAAAGAATCTTGGGCCCACATGTGGACCAGGAAGCCAGCATGGTGGTGGTAGCAATGATCAGGAAAAATCCCCTAGGGTAAGGTAGAGAACACGGGGTTAGAGAGGTTAATGAATTGCCCCTCAAGGCCAGCCACACCCCAGGCACGGTGCCCTCTTCACTGCCCAAGGGCAGCATGTCTTCTGCCTCTCACTGCTCTGCAGGCGTCTTCCCTATAGCCCTGCAGGGAGGCACAGAGTGACACAGCCATCGGTTGAGAAATGAGTGGTTAGCTGTGATGACAGCCCAAACCACAATGCTGTCGAGAAGCCCTCACTGGAGGAGCCCATGGGAGCAGGAGGAAGCCCCACCCCTTCCCTGCAATTTGCATCGCACCAGGGAAGGGCAGAGTGGCTCCCACATGACGAAGATCCCTTCTGCTCACACACCCACAGCCCATTGACAGAATTCACTTGGGAGACCAACTGTGGAAACGTTTCCAAGGGAGATGATTAATGCTAACAGGTTGGAATGCTTAAGAACCTAGCTCTGCACCTTGCAGATCAAAATCCAGTGCCTGAAGTAGCACATGAATTATATTCCACAGCGCACGGTCCACCTTGCTCTGGCCAAGTTTTGAGGCTGAGAAGTTATTTAATAGTAACATAGCTACCAGTTATAGTTTATTTAGCTGGAATTATGTGCTAGGCATTATGTTAAAGTCTGCCTGGGTAACTTCTCCTGGAATCCCTATAATTGTCTTATGAGGTGTTCTCTCTTCTTACAATCAGAGAAATCTCCCCTATAGAGGTTAAATAACTTGTCCAAAGTCACACACTTCCTGGTGGGGCTGGACTTGAGCCTGCCACCAAAATCATGTTCTTACTCTGTACACTGTCCTGCCTTCTAATAGCCAGCACTGTGCAGCCCGGTTATTTCAGGGTTACCTCTGTTTTGGAGTCAAACCTCCTGTTTCACGGAGAATTGGAGATTTCTACCTTCAAACTCCATATCATTTTTTATCATTATTCCTAATGCAATGTGCTATAATTCCTTGGGCATGTCTTTGGCTTCTAATCATAGCTTGAGCTGCTTGAGAACAGGAGCCAGATTGCTTTAATGAGTTTATATTCCTAGACCTCAGCACAGTGTATTGTACACATAGACGTGAATGAATCAATGGCTGAGTAAGTGAATGGATACAAGACCTCACGACTCCTAGTCCAGTGCGTTGTCCACCATATTCTCTAGGCCAACCTCTTTTTCTTGGCCTTTAAATGTTTTTTTCTTGGGGTTTTCAAAAAACTGAGCTAGGATTATCATTTCCTCATGATGTTTAGGACTAATAAAAATCATTTCTCCTGAGATCTCAGAAGACAATAACCAAGTTTACAAAATGAACAAAAAGCGTCGCATTTTCTTTTTTATCTCTCAAGATACATGCAGCTCTCTCGTAGTGCAATTGGTGGCCAGGGGCCGGGGGGCGGGGGGCTGGGAGTGGTAGGACGAGGATGATGCTCTTGGGCTATTTGAAAATATTAGCCTAATGTTGTTCTCTTAAATGATTTAAAGCAAGACATGTAATTCTAGGGTTGGCATCCCTCAGTTACTTATGCAAATTAGGGGGTGGTTTTCCCAGAGTGTCTACTTAATATTCCTGTTGTAACCTGAATTGATGAGATCTTGGGGTCTAAGTAACGCTGTAAAAGGCTTTAGTGTACTGGGTGTATCTCTTTATATTTTGTCTTTTTATGATCATTTTTACATTGTAGTACTCATAGAATTTAATTTTGTGTACTGTGCTTTTCAATTAACATTGTAATATAAGCATTTTCTCATGTATTATAAAGCATCAGATGCTTCAATTTAAGTGGCTCCTAACATTTGCGAGTGAATGTATCATAACTTATTTAGCTCTTCCCCTATGGTGGGGCATTTATGTTGTCTCCAATATTGCAGTCTTATAAAATAGCAATGTGATAAATAACCCCAAGGAGGGAGCTTTCTCTGAGCTCTCGCCTCAGACCGTTTCCTTCGGTCAGTTCCCAGCAGTTTGCCATTTATTCTTGATAACCGGATTTGTGAGCAAGAGATGAGCTCACCAGGGGACATGGAGCAAGAGAAGAAAGTTAACTCACTAGTCACTGAAGACAGTAAAAATTATTATCCAGCTAGAATATATGCCCTATTCCAGGAGATAACTTTACACTTTATTTTAATCTCCATTTTCTAATATATTTTTATTCAAAAGTGATACTGATTGTGAAGAGCAAAGCAATGTAAGAATGTATAATAGAAAAGTTAATGACTACCTTCTACCCCAACCCTCTATTCCCACCCCGCTATAATGACAGGTTTTAACAGCCTGGTGTGTATCCTTCCATATATTTCTCCATGCTGATATAAATGCATGCATACTAATAAATATATTTGTGTTTATATGAGTAGGCTCATATATAATGCACTGTATTCTGAACAACCTTTTTGCATTCAACAATATACCATGAAAATCCTTTTATGTTAATAAGTAAAGAGCTAATTTATTCTGTATAAGAACTGCATAATATTCCATAGTAGGGGCATTCCACAGTTTATTCATTCGTTTTTGAATGAATGGAAATTCAGGTAGTTCCCAGACAAATGAAATTTCTACTAAAGCTATTAGAAAAAGTTGGGGATAAATTGTCTTTGAATATCACTAGAATCATTTCCTCCTTATCCTCAATTCTTCTTGGCAAATCCCAGATATTTACATGGGATGCATGTGTCTTCTTAACTGGACCCAGTGAGGGCCATGTCTGAAAACTGTCATGGAATTTTATCCCTACTTGAGTTCCAAAGCTCTTTTTTTTCCATTTATATTGAGAAACAGGCCTTATTTTGGTTTCAACAAACATGTATTGAGTGTCATTGTGGCCCCATAGCAGGTAATTATAAACAAATGCAGAAAAGAAAGTTTGGTACAATATGAAAAACAATCTCTCCGTATTAAAGAAGGTCTATAGTAAAGTGTTTAATTTTACTAAACAAAGGCTGATGAATACTAGCTATGTACAAAACACTAAGCTGAGTAGTGATGTCCTCAAAGGAGCCTGTAGTTTATTAGGGAAGACAGACCCTTATACAAATGACACAGGGAGAGAGGAATGGGACAGGTGACGAAGTGTAAGAATTGAGTATGGAAGTGGCTGCCTCAACCCTCTCTTTAAAATGTCAATTGCAATGTTTAGAATTATTTTAAATCTGAAGACAGAGAGTCCCATACATTAAAAAACAATGCATGCGGAGGGGAAAGGAAAGTTTGAGTTGGAAAGCCACCTTTGAAGCCAGCTGTGGGCCCTGCTTGTGTACCAGGCATCAGTGTCCAGCTTAACAGTGATCGCTGTCCTGCAGCAAAAATAACATCGTCTTTGGAGACACCAAAACCTACGTTCAATTCTTATGATTCATTGGTTCATTTGTTCTTTCATTCGGTAAGCGCCAACCCTCGGCAGGTCACTCTGCGGGCATCATGGGAACAGCAGAGAACAAGACAAAGTTCCTACCCCAAGGGAACGTGCAATCTAGTGGGAGAAGAAGGACAGTAAGGGAGACATCTCAGAGAGGAGAGGAAAAGAGACAATAAACAGTGTGATGTGACGGAGAGAGCCAGAGGAGCGTCCCCACCAGCTGGGAAGGAAGGGGCAGGCTGCGGTGGGGTCCAGTTGACACCTGACAGTGAAGTAGAAGGTGCAGGTCTCACACCCACATACCTGTGGGCAGAGGCTTTGAAGCAGGGCAACAGTTGTACTGTGCACAGGCACGGAGAGAAAGCTGGAACCAGGGGAAGGAAGAGGAGAGTGGTACAGAGGTCAGAGGCAAGATCACATAGAAGAGTCTGGATTTAATTTCAGCTACAATGACAATCCATGGGAGGGTTCTAAGCAGCGAGTGACATCACCCAAATTAAAGTTTGCAAAATCACACTCTGATTGCTACGTGTGCAATGGCTCAGGTGAGGCAAGTGTGGAGCGGGGAAAGCAGTTGAGAAACTAACACCATGGACCAGGTAAGAGACAATGGTGGCCTCGGCCAAGGCAGTGGGAGAGAGGTGGCCATTCCTGGGCCTTCCTCTTGGAAACAGAGAGGCTCCCACAAGCCAATGACTTTACCTCTCAAAGACCAAGTTTCTCCAACTGTTGAAATGGAGATGGTGACACCGGCTTTCCAAGGTTATTGGGAGGGATAGTCTTTGAGCTGTAACGGTGACACCCAGCACAGTGGCTGGCCTAAGGTATGTCTCCCCAAATGCCAGCCACTTCCTGCCTCTGCTTTGCCTCTCTTAGGCCAAATTAGAAACAACACATGATTTAAGGTCATTGCCATAGGCTGATCAAGTACTCAACACTCTAATGGATTCAAATGAGGTGAAAACACAGGAGAAAACGAAGAGAGAAAAGTACAAGGAAATTTGTATATTTGTATCAGCATGCCGAAGAAGCTTCAGTGAGACAAACAAGGATGGAGATTTTGGTTCCTGTCTGTCCAGTCATACCTGTCTCTGGGAGCTGTGCACACAATTGCCAAGCTTGGGACAATCACAAGGGGCAGAGAGATAGCTGACAAAATAGGGCTTTGTGTCTTTTATTCCCAAATGGTATGTGCGTGGGAGAGGCCCTTTATGTCCCTGGTAAACTTGAGCCCCACTGCAGGTGTTTGAGTTTATCACAGAGAGGAAATGACTTTTTTTACACCTAATTTAATCTGAAGCTATTCACAGTGTAAAATGTTTAGTAACGGTGACCTTTTTAATGACTAACACATTGCAGGTGGTCCTGTTGTAGCCAGCAGTTAATGTTTGCCATCAGAAAGAGAGAGAGAATTAAATGACCACTCCATGGCAATTGTCTTCGTACTGCAGAGTTCAAAGGACATGAGTCTGAATGGAACCATAGTTAAGGATCTGTAAAAAAAAGACAAGGTCCTTTCTCCTCAATAGGAGACTGCTTTCCTTTTCTTGGTCTTTCTTGGAATTGAGGTATAAGCAGAACATCTCAGAAAGAATTGCAAACCAGATGCCACTAGCTGCTTGCCCAGGCTCTGGGCGTGTTTTCCTTTTGGAAGGACAGATGTGTCTATGGTATTTCAGTGGCCCAGAGCGGAGAGAGAATTGTTTCTGGTGCTGACCATTGGCTGGATTCCTGCACTTTTCACAGACTTGTGGGGCCATAGAATGTCCAGGTAAAATCTACCATCCTGGGTGAGTTGAAGGAGGCCCAGGGAGAGAGGAAGAGATTGATCGCAGTGGGTTACACCAGATCTCATGACACTCACCTTGACACGCAAGCCCTTGACAACCCCTTGCCCACCACATCCAACGCACCAACACTCGGGCTTGGTTTTATTGCATCCCAAGCTAGGTGATGTGCAGGCTGCTTGATTATCCAAGCGATTTGATTAAGGACCCAAATTCGGCCTCAGATCGCCCTTCAGGGCTTTTCCATTAGCACTGTATTGTAAGGGTCTCCTTTATGGAGACTATGCTGGTTCATAGATCAGGGGTAAAAATACCCTGGGTGTGCCCTGGCTTTCAGGGCAGTGTGACAGCAAATACCATTTAAGTCTGCAACTTGGGCAGCAGATGCATAATTCAGTGTCCCGACTCTCTCAGCAAGCCTTTTCCCTGGGCAAGTGGAATGAGCTCGCCTTTGGGCACAGCGCTTTTTAATAGCTGGAAGCCGTGCATTTCGTTGTTTCAGCCTTTCCCCTCCCCCTCTGCACCCCGCACCCCCCCATCTACCCTGGAGGCTGCACATCCCCCCCACTTGGGGGGGTGGGGAAGAAGCAGAGTGGGATTTGGGAAAGGAGGGGAATGGAATAAGCCACCACTTCTTCGGAGACAGCTGTGGCATCTGTTTTGCTCAGACCGCCCAGCCCTGCCAGTTTCATGTTGATGGAATAAACATCCCTCAGTCATTCGTGCCAAGAGTCAGACTTCTGAGATCTGTGCTCACCAATCCTGTTCTGGCTTCAGCATCTTCTTAGTTGCTGGCGTCACAAAAGCCACCTTATTACTCACGTCCAAGGAAAGCGCAGAGGCCACACAAAGGCAGACGGAGGTCACCTGCTACTACGGGGGATGCTCTAATGAGATACCAGCCTGCCCTAAGGATCCTGCGGGGCCTTCAGTTCTCCCGTGCAAGTGCCAAAGACCAAGCCACTCAGTGCCACACATTAGGCCTGGTCCCCAAGTCACTCTATTTCAGAAGTTTTCTCGTATTTCTTCCGCTCTCTTCGTCTTAAGCATTGTTGCTAAAAACTCATTAGAGTCTTAAACTGGAGTAGAGTGATGATTGAAAAATCCACTAAAAATCACTGAATTGCATACTTCAAATGGGGAGGGGGAAGTTAACTTCAGAAAAATACAATTACATTTTGTGTACTTTCTTCTTTATGTTTCTTTTACTCCAGTAAAAGAGTTTATTAAAGAAACAACTTAACCTAAAATAAAGCACTGGAAAACTCAAATTTGTATTGTATATCTTATTGAAATCACACCCTGTGGGCATAATGGCAGAGAAAGAAAAGATAGTTGATTTATAGAACATCTTTCCTGTCGCCTACCGGTTATTGCAGAATCTTTAAGCTATTGGGAGAATCCAGTTGTTAAAGAGATCGTATCAATAGATTTAAAAGAAAAGAAAAGAACATCATGTATTTCAAAATATAAGGAATTAGCTGTTCTCACCTAGTGACACTCGCCAGCGCTTCTAAATACTATATTTAGGTCCCGTGTGCTTGATGTCATTTATTCATATTTAAAACGGTGTATGGAAAAAGACCTAAAACTTCGAATTCCCTCTCCTTCATCCTAACACATTCTCACCCTAAAACTTTTTACTGAGCTTAAAAACAGTTAAAGTTGCTACCTATATTAATGTGAGTACTTTATTGTCCTGAAATTACGGCTTTTGAAGTTTCTTCCTTTCTGAAACAAAAAAGAAAAGCCACCGTTGACATCAAAGAGGAGGCATTCTCCTCACTAGCAATTATGGTCGCTTAATGTTACTCAGTATCCACCCAGTTGCAAACTGCCTTTGCTTTTTGTAACATGTACTTATTTTGATCAACACCTTTAGAAAAAGTACCTAAAAGTACCCAGCTACCTATAAAATTCTCGCTGGATTCTTCCTGGTGGTGGTTGTTGTGAATCAAAATACTCCTTTAATAATGCATTCTGCCATATATGATTGTGGGTGTGTTTTTTTTTACTTTTAAAGAAAACATTTAATTACTATCGGAGAGTTGTAACTGTTAGCTGTGAGTTACCAGATGTGAAACCAGACACAAGGGTGAGATTTTACAATTTCAGCACAGCTGCTTACGACCAAATCTGGTTTAGGACACCGTCGATGGATTTAAAAACATTACATTTATATTAAAAATAGCAGGTCCTCATATGCAGCCCAGCTGAAGGTCTTCTTGGCAAACTTGTTAAAATCAGAACGAGTCTCTTCAATCAAAGCCCCAAAGCAGCCTCTGCGAATGGGCCAATGACATGTGCTGTCTCTCCCTGCCCACCCACCCCCCACCCAAACATTCTCATAGGGACACATGTGTCTGAGCCTTTTGTCCGAATTCTAAATTAAACCTCCAATTCTTTTCATTTGTATATTATGTGCCCTGAACGCCAGGATGTAAAGGCTTAAAATGCATCAACAGTTTGTGCAGACTTGAAACTCTTAACTTACTGCACTGATGATTTGAGACAAAGGTGTTGTTTTGTCTCTCTGCCCACCCCCACCCCCCTGGCATTTGAGTTTTTACAGTGTAGGAAGAAAATAGCTCGCCAAAGCTCACTTTTTCTTCCTCCCCTCACCCCACCCCCACGAGCTCTTGAATCTGCAGCTATTATGCCGGGCCAAATTGTCGCCATGCTCAGTGGAGCGTGCGAAACCAGGCAGGACAGCTGGAATAACTGCGAGATGTCGGTGCCTTGGCCCCACACCCTGCACATGGGAGAGCCTGGCCTCGGCCTCGCCTCCCTTCTGCTACTATTTTAACTGGAGTTTTGAGACTCTCCAAAAATGTATCCAGTGCATGGCTTTCCTTTCTTAAAACCCAGGGGAATGGGAAGAAATGGGAGACTCGTAAGTCTATAAATCTAAGGCACATTTGAAGCGCTGCTGGTATTGGAAACCTGGCCTCTCTGATAAGTAACACATAGACGTGTTTAAAGGGCATCCAGACTGTATGACAGGGTATCCGAACACGGTGGCTGTGTCCTTCTCTCCCCAGACTCCGTCATGCCCCTCCTAGTATCCTATCATAATATCATATCATAAGTTCTTTTGCAGCCTTTGAATTTTTTTCCTATACATGTACAAGCAAATGTATATGTGTCTAAGTGTGTATATGCATTTGCACAGAATAACGCATACACTATCCTACACCTTGTTTGTCACTTCATGATAGGTCTTGGAGACTTTTTCATATCAGATCAAAAGGCTTCCTAATTCTTTCTAAAGTCATAAAGTAGTTAATCAAATAGACATATAGGCCATATTTAGTTGTTTCGCTTATTAACATACAATGCTAAAAATGAACATCCTCATTCATAATATCTTTGTTCCTTTATGTAGTTATATCTGAAGGACAATTTCCTAGAAGTGGAATTGTTGGCTTAAGTGGTTTATGCATCTTTAAAACAAATACAAAAATCAAAGCCTGCGTGTGCCTGTTTTCTTACCAACTTTCGGTTGGTTTGGTTTTAAAGGTCCGAGTGGTGAAGCCCCCCTCTACAAAAAAAATGTGCTCCCCTCTGGTGAGAAGTTTCTGGGCCCCCACGAAAGTGAGCATGTCATGCACACACATATTCATTTGCTGTTTCACCACTTTCATTAATATTTTGGGAACTCTTAATATAGCGTATGTGGAATGTGTACTTCATGGTTTCAGTCAAGGTTATAGTAATGGCATTTGTATTGTGATAAAGTCACTCACAGGTTACAAATATTTCCTATGCTGGGGACACTCTTGAGGTCTCTACCACTCCCTACCAGCTCCTGAATTTTTACAAATACTCCTCCCACGCCGGCCTCCTCCTGCTGTCCCAGCCCAGCGGTGTAGTGGGCCGGACAAAGCAGCACCCGGGGGTGTCCCGCACTGTACTATGGACTGGAAAAAAGCAGTAGAGTCCACCTTTGCAAGAAGTCAGATTTGAAACGTGAAAAGATGATATCCCATCTTTAGCAGGAAATGGAGAATGGATAGGCTTTTGAAGTATCCCTGCTTTTCTGTAGCTTTGCTCCATTCTGCTCTCCTAGGAACATTCTGAGTAAATTTATCTACAGGTGCAAAGCTCGAAGGTGTGGGTGGCAGGAGAGAAAAGTTCAGGAGTCTGCTCAGGGTGAGGGGTCAAATGCCATTTGGGCCCAAAGACAAGCCCTGGATCTATGTCCGGTCCACAGGCTTAGGTTGTCTTGCGGATAAATAAATAATGGTGTGACCTTAAGTGAGCCACTTCCCATATCTTGGTTTCTGTTTCTCCACATGTGAAATGAGGGGATTTGACCAGATCAGCAGTTCTCAAAGTACCTTCCACGGTACACTGGTCTAAGATAGTCTCTCTGAGGATAGAATTTTAAAGTCAAATGTTTGGGGAGAAACCAACTTCATGACCTCTTAGGGATTCCTAAAGCTTAGTGGGTTCAAGACCCTGAGAAGTCCTTCAGCAAAGAGCTGTTAACTTTTCTTAGTGTGATGTTTCTCAACTGTATTTGACAAAAATAATTTTGTGGATTCCTTATAATAATGCTTTGCAGAGCGCACTTTGAAAAAAGCTGGAAGTTCTTCCTGGTAACTTCCCATCCAAATGCTCTGTGATGAACTGATTAGCTGGTCATTAGTTCTTGTAGACCAGTCCTCCTTCCTCCTCAATGTCAACTATCCTCTCTGTCATCACTTCTCACCCTGTGTCCCCAACTAGCCCCTGAGGGTCCAAACCCTGCCCACAGCACTGGGGCCTGCACACAAGAGGTGCTCAATAAATGCCTGGTGTTGAGTTGCTGGGAGGTGCAGGAAGCACTCCTCAACCTGTTAGTTTGACTCCCTCATGGCTGTTGGGTTTGACTGAATGACTTAGGTTTTACCTGTGTTGGATGCTTGCATATTTAGGGGAGGAGATGTAAAGGGAAAAGGAAGGAAGGAGAGAGAGAGGAGAGGTGAGAAGGAGAAAAACAAAAGAAAACAGAGAGGGAACAGAAGAAATAAAAAAAGAAAGAAAGAAAGAGGAGCTGGTCAAGACAAGAGGGGAGAGTATGAAGAGGACTGGGAAAGTTGCATAAAATATCCACAGACTTCCTGGAGACTGCCCGAGTGCTAGGGGAGGATGCTCTGACTCTGCCTTCTCATACTGATAGCATAACACCACCTGCCCATAGTAGGTGCTTATGGAGATTTACTAAGTGAATGAATCATATCCATAACAATAATAGCTAGCTAAACTTGTTATAAGCATGATCTCATTTAATCTGCACAACAGCCCTGTAAGTTGATGATAACCCATTTCTGAGACATGGAAACTGAGGCTCAAAAAGCTAAATGACCTATCCAGTGCACAAGAACTCAAGTCAGCCTGACTCTCAACCCTATGCAGTGCCTGCCCCCACCCAAAGCACAGCCCCGTCTGAGGGGTGCACCAGCTGACTAGGCTGCTTCCTCAAGCTCCAGGGAGGACCTGTACATACAAGATGAATGCCTCGGTGGGGTGGAGGGAACGGGTAGAAAAGAATGGCCTTTTGCTGGCAGGTTTCACTTCCCTAACTTCTGAGGGGCCCTCCATTACTCGCTGGTGTGAGGCAGCCAGTACAGCCCTTGTCCAAAGCCACCAGGCAGGTTCTCCCCACACCCCATCTGGGGATGCAGTGTCAACACCGAGCTGAGCTGCTAGGAAAGCCATTTCCCAAGCAAGTCTACAGCATGTTTTGGAGGGTCGAGGGTCTGCATTTTCCCTTCTGCTGAAAGTACTCCTTCCCCTCCCCCACTGTCCAACACCCTACCAGCCACTTGGCCTCCTTCTGCTGGGACTGTGGCTCAGGAGGTAGGGTTCCAGGGGGAGAAACCTCCTAGGAGAGGATGTTTATTTAGCAAAACCTCCAAATTGCAGATTTAAAAAAAAAAAAGATGTGCGCATCTAAAATCAAAATGCCCGAAGACTATGGCCCCCTTGCAAAGCTTGAGATGGGTCAACCAGCCCCTGCACTGTAGTCTGGAGGTAGAATAAAAGCCCCCGTCGGACCCCCTGAGCCATCCCGTCACTCAACTTACTCTCTCACCTCCAGACGTCCTATTCCTCAGGCTTCAGGAGGCGTCATGTCAGCCTGTCATGTTCTAGTCCTCTCGTATGCACATCTAGAGAAAGAGGGTGGGGAGTGACTTGAAGAAGCTCAGAGAGGCGAGTTGATCCACGCAACAGACAATGGAGCCCAAGAGAGGGGCAGAGAGTCCAGGGAGAGGCAGAGTCAGACAAGAGATATACTTGGAGGAAACAGAAACGAGATCGGGAGTTCTGCTAGGCCAAGTGGGATTTGGTGAGATGGCGGGGAGAAAGGGATCTTAGGGCAACTTGCAGTTCCCCCTAACTTTGCAAGAGACTTTTTTTTGTGATCATTTAAATTGCCTTTTGGTTTTTTAAAAATGTTAGGCTGCTTTTTAAAATGCTGTCATTATAGATGGCCACAGGGCAGCTCCCTTTGTGACAGATGTGGTATCATCTGACTTGCTTGGAAATTTTCCCCAACTGCAAGCTAGCTAGTGTTATTCCCTATATTGTCCCTGCTTTTCCACTACTCTGGAATTTGCACAGTGACCTCTGGATGAGGAGAGGATTGGGTGTCCTGTGGGTAGGCATTGATTGGGAGAATGACATTCAGGTTGAGTGTCCCTCATCTGAAATGCTTGGGACCAGAAGGGCTGCAAATTTAATTTTTTTTTTAAATTTGGAATATTTGCAGTTGAGCATCTCTAATCTGAAAATCTGAAATCCAAAATTCCCCAGTGACCATTTCCTTTGAGCGTTTTGTCATTGCTCAAAACGTTTTGGATTTGGAGCATTTTGGATTGTGGGCTTTTGGATTAGCCGTGCTCAATCTGTATTCGATCCTCTTCTCTTTCACTTCTACTTCCTCCCCCACAGCTTCCTCTGTTCCCTTCTGCAGTTCTCCCATTTGTTCTACAGCTCTTTCTCTCCTCTATCCGGTCACTTTCATCTTCTTCTTTCTTCTTTGTCTCCTCCCTTCCCTCTTCCTTTTCCTCTCTCCTTCTCTAACTCGTCTTTCTCCGTCGTTAGCCATCTCTCTACGTCTTTCTGCACCTCTTGGTCCCCCTTCTTCTCCCTTTACTGCTCCTTCCCTTTCTTCCTCTTCCTTCTGGCCCTTCTCTTCCATGTTTTCACTTTAGCCCGATGTCCTATGTGGGGGACGCCTTCACTCGCTGGTGGCAGCAAAGCCAAAGTGATTGCAAAACAGCAAAAAGAGTTAGTCATTGAGTAAGCATTTGCCGTGTCACAATACCCCCCAATGAAGTCCAGACGTTTACAGACTTAATCACCTCTGTGTATGACCAAATCACATTCCTCCTACAACGTTGCCCCCCCAAAATGATTGATGGGTGAGGAAGTCAATATGAAGTAGAAGGGAGTCTCCATTTTACAAAACAAACATTTCAGAGCTCTCAACCCACTCAGGATATGCAAAACCCCACCTGAGTCTTGCTTGAGTATATGGGTAGGAGCTCCTAAAAAAGCCATGATTCTGGAAAAACAGTGGATGGAGAGGGAGTATGTCAGAAATTCAAGAGTGATTAAAAAGACAAAGGTCTTGTAAAGCCTGATCGCATGGCTGGCCATTAGGTGCCCTCAGCCATCTGGAGAAGGTGGCCCTTAGGAGGGGGGAGGACACCCCCATGAATATGCTTGTGTCTGACACTTATCAGGGCCTTAAATCTTCAACTCTTAAGTGAGGACTCAGGATTACATTATACGCTGTGATTATATGATGATTAATCTATGTGGTTGGTTCCTACCTCCTAAAATAAAGAATGGGCAACTGTGGAAATGACCGTCTACCATCTGCTCAGATAGTCCTAGGCTCTGTCCAGCACACCACCCGATTGCTCTTAGAAATCTTACCTAGTTTGGAAGGTGGGGGGATGTAGGTGGGAGGCCTGACAGATTAAGAAGAAATGAGTTTTAACTCAGCCTCAAAAAAATAAAAATTAGAAAAAGAACAAACAAAAAGAAATGAAGACAGAGCAAAAAGTAGCAGTAGTTAAATTTCAACTGAATGAACTAGAGCACAGGAAATTACTTCCCAGGGAAGGTGAGAAAGGAAACAGGAGGACAGGATCTCTTTGGCTGGTAGGGGGAGGCTGGGAGCCTTCCAAGGTAATGGGATAGTCAGGAACAAAATTCAAAAACAAAAAAACAAACCCACAGCTTTAGGGATGCTTAAGATCTTTGGAAACTTGGGAGAATTTTGCTAAAAGCTCCCCGGAATTCCAGAAGCAAGGTAGACACACCCAGAAACTTCCCTTGTAGGTCTTGAGAAAGGCACTGGAAACACAGCTCTATGCACTCTTTCCTGTGGTGCCCTCTCTTTGAGGTGAGAGCCCCTCCATGAATGAGTGCTCTTAAGACAAGTGGCCAAAAATAACCAGAAAAATTCCACTACAGCTGCTACAGGTCTCTTATGAAAAAAAACAGTGAAAAGATGGACACTGTCAACAGCTCCAGGCAAAACTAGTAAGTTCTTTTCATGCTGAGTAAGAATAGTACAGAGAAAACTTCATGATTTCATTTATTGAAATTTTAAAAACTATTTATTGCATGTACTTTAACTGCTGAGTTGCATGAGGGGTTAGATAATAATAAGGAAAGGCAACTTTCTCCAGCAATATGGAATCAAAATGGCAGGGCTTGGGGCTGAATCCAGGCTCTGACTTTAGCTGTGGGGCCTTGGACAAGTTATTTAATCTCTCTAAACTTTAATTTTCTATTATTCTTACCTTAGAGAGTTTTGGGGAGGATTGCATGAGATTAAACGTGTTAAGCATTTACAAGAGTGCCTGTCTCATGGTACATTAGTTTTCTTCTGCTGCTATAACAGATGACCACAACCTTAGCGGCTTAAGTTACACAAATTTGTTATCTTGCACTTTCATGCCTTAGAAATCCGGGCTGAAATGAAGGTGTTGGCAAGGCTGCATTAAGTTCTGTCAGCTCTTGGGGAGAGTCTTTTCCCTGCTTTCTCTAGCTTCCAGTGGCTGCTAACATTCCGTGGCTCACAGCCCCTTCCTTCTGTCTTCAGAACAGCAATGTTGCATCGCGGAGGGTTCTCCCACAGTGCCGTCCTCCTCTGCTCACAGCTGGGAAGGATATCTGCTTTTAAAGACCACATATATGACTACATTGGGTCCCACTGGGGTAATGCAGCTACTCTTCCCATTTCAAGGTCCCTGACTTGATCCCATCTGCAAAGTCCCTTTTGCCATGAAGGTAACATGTTCATAGGTTTTAGGAATGAGGAAGTAGATGCCTTTCGTGTTCCATTATTCTGCCTACCACATATAGTACGTGTTTAATCCATTTATTATTATTAAGAAGTGACTTTCCAGATTGCCAAGGAAGATGAGGCCCTTTTTTGGTCTGTAAAATGACTTAAAGAGGTCATCTTTCTGAAGGGAAGGATAAGAGTAGGTGTTTTAGAGCATTTAATTAAGAAAAGAAAGAATACCAATTTTAATTATAAAACTGTCCTACGAATATACTTTCTAAGTTTAATTATTAATAAATAGTAGCTAATATGTATAGGGTCTCTATAATGTTCTAGACATTGTTTTAAGAGATATTTTTCTTTCATATACACATTCTTATTTAATCCTTACAGCAACCTGTGAGATATGTAAAATCATCTACCTAGGAGCAATGGCAGAACAAGCTCAGAGATGTGAAGTAACATTCCCCAAGTTCCACAGAGGGGCAGTGGGATAGCTGGAATGTTTCCAGGCATGGAGTCTCACCTTTAAGCTCTTGCTCAAGCCTGTGGTGGAAAGATTGCCTTTTTGAATTAACTAGCCAATCTTCGGGGTGGAACTTGGGCCTGTTGAACCGATTTTTCTCTCCAAGGCCAGTGTGGGAGCTAGATTATGAACAACCTCACTCTAATACTTTTAGTCATGGTTGGAGGTTCAGAAAGGAAACATGGGCCCCATGTCCAGCAACCCTCAATATGGGTAAAGTGTCCCATACTCATCAGCACACTCCCCACCCTGGAGGTGCTGGGGTCCCCTGTGACATGACTGAGTCCCACCAAAGGCCACTGCAGGCCCATCACGAGCCGGACCACCCACATCAGCATTCAGTTTACATCCGCCCTTCCTCTGTGAGCAGAAGGCAGAGTTGTGTGTGACATGCAGTTTTCTACAAGACCATATAAAATTTCACACTTATGACAAATGCCTCAGACTAGGGTTTCATAAAACCATTTAGTGTATTAGAGTCTATTAACCAGACCGAAACCATGACCCTCGTTTAGCAGTTATAGACTGTGGCAGCACTTAATCCATACAGGTTGATTTTTATAACATTTATGATCTGAACCAGATCCCTTAATGCCTCAACTCATAACTATTGGCTTGAAATATGAGCATCTGGAAAGCACAACTGGCAGAGCCCCACGTGATGCTGCAGGAGAGAGCTCGTGCTAACAAAGTCCCCAAAGAACGGATCAATCGGGACGTGGAGGTTCACAGCAAATGAGCCGCTCAGGGACACTGGTCCATAGGAGACTCTTGACTGCCTGTCCAATGTTCGCTGCTGCTCCTCCCTCCAGCAGACTCCAGATGTCACTCAGGTGCCGTCCCTGTCCCACCCTGTGTGACTCAGGAGGAGCTGGGTTTCCCTCCTTTGCCAGTGATGAGTTTAGAGACCCAGCGTTAAACAATGAGCACTTGTATTTCTCCCAGCAGCTATTTTGTTCTAGGGACAGGCTCTGACCTACTCGATGCTAATGAAGGCTAGAGCTAATATTCTGTCATTCAGGAGGGATATTTTCTCTCTTCTACAGACTTTAAACAAGAAAGCCTGCCTCCCCCATGCTACTGGCAGCCATACTATGTCCCTCCCAAAATCCACCAGGAAGAAAAGTGGTTACACACACATTATGAAGGTCTGAGATTTTATTCCATTTGCAAGCTGGAAACTCACACTGTCACAATTGGACGGATTCGGCCAGGAGACACAAGAGTCGTGGGTCAGGGACAAAGGAATTTCTTACTCATCTTACAGCAAACAGCATGAGCATCGGCATATTTGCATCTGGGCCCTGAGCCCGACTCCCACAGGGTGGTGTGAAGGGGGCCACATGGTACCTGCGTCCACACCAAGGATCCTGAGCTTTGGGAACCGACATCTTTCATGCCTGCCCGACAGTCCAGACAGAGACAAAAGGTTTTGAAGACATAGTCCAGAACCAAGACAGTCAGTGCTATGAGGGGAGCTCACTTTACATCTTGATTTTCTGTTAAAGGAGATAACAAAAGTCCTTCGTGTTTAAGGCGGGTGAGAAAAGTTTTTTTGTTTTTGTTTTTTTTTACTTACAGCCTAACTATCATAACAGAGAAAATAACCAATGGTCTAAAATCTATGGGGAACTCCACGATTCTTAGCTTTTTAAAGGAAACTGATCTCAGCCACTAAGTAGGACATTTTATGAAGTTGCGTTTATCTTTGAGAGGAAAAATCGTCTTTGATCTCTACTTGGATTTTTGATATCTCAATCAACCATAGGGGAATTAATCCAAAAGACAATTTTCTCAGAAGGTGAGGGCACCACTGTGATTCCTCAATTTACAGCCCCGTAACCAAATCACATGCAATACTGTGCAAAGGCCCAGTGTGAAGGTCTCTCTGAAAGGAGCACCCAACATCAGACGTTGGGTACTCCGGCTGCATCCTGGCCAACAAAGAGCGCGCTGCCACGTTCACATCAGAGTGCGTGTTCAAGAATGTTAGACCCCGAGGGCGTCCTGAGTCAGGATCTGTGAAGTTCAGCAGAGCAAGACGTTTCTCCTGCTGCCATTGAAGGGTGGCTGTCTTGGACTTGGTGTCACAATAGGGACAAGAGGACCATTTTCTCTTGCATGGCCTTTGATTCTAGAAGATTCTCAGATTTACATCCATGGAGATAGAATATGCTAACAGGTTGGAAAGAAAAGGCCAGTCAGCTTATGACAGTGCATTTGAACTCCATTACTGCACCATTTATAGGGCTTATAAATCCCTGCAAATGAAGATTTTTAATAATCTAAGTATCTTCTCAACACATAGAGAGGATTGCTTTGTGGGGTCTGTGTGTGTGTATATGTGTTTGTGTGAGAGAAAGGCCCTAATTTGTTAAGTATAAACAGTAAAAATACACAATAATTATAAAATTAAAATTATAATTATTGTGTAAAAATACACAATAATTATAAAACCTATTTTAGAATTTATACATTTTTCAATACAACTGGAGCCTCAAAAATCAGAAGGGGAATTGATCTCTCTGCAGGAGAGGCCCTGCCTGGTGACGACAGTGTGAAAGCACTTTGTAGGTTACACAAAGGAGACAGAGGAGCTAAATCATGGGTAACACATGGACACATGGGTCCATGTGTTACCCATGATTTAGCTCCTCTGTCGTTTGGGCTGCCTGGGGGGCGCGGACACTCGCCGGCCTGGAGTGCACCTGAGAGCCAGGTCAGCTCCTTGTCCTAGAAACCCTCATGTGGACTGGCCCAGGGCTCTGCATTTCAGAGGATATTTTCCAGGGTAACTCCCTTCCCTCCCACCGCCAGGAAGGCTAGCTGGAGAATCACGGTCCAAGCTCTCTCCGGGGAAGG
>CAUYRT010020695.1:0-13346 GCA_963574885.1 Lepilemur ruficaudatus
GGTGGCGCATGCCTGTAATCCCAGCTACTCGGGAGGCTGAGGCAGAAGGATCGCTTGAGCCCAGGAGTTTGAGGTTGCTGTGAGCTAGGCTGATGCCACGGCACTCTACAGCCTGGGCAACAGAGTAAGACTCTGTCTCAAGAAAAAAAAAAAAAATTACACACTTGTGTATAATCTCTCTTGAACACTAAAATGCAAGATCTTTGAAGGCCGGAATGTATTCACTTATTCACTGATGTATTCTCAGAGTCCTCAGCAATTCCTGGCTTAAAGTATATAGTCGAAAGACAGTTGTTTATGTTTGTTAGTTTGTTTGTTTAATGAATAACCAAAGATAAGTAGTGATTTGTGAAGTTAAATATTGGATCAAATTAGAATTTTAACATGCTCTGGGAAATCTTAACACAACATTGACTATAACTATACAAAATGATATAAATTAATTTTCATATAGTTTGTACTTCATTTTTTATAAAAAATTACAGTTAAGTTACTTTGATTAATCAACGACAGAGGAAGAACTAGTTAACATTTCACTGGCTATAAAATGTCACAGAGTTCTCATTGCATTTATTGTCTGCCTAAGGCAAGAGAGACACTCATTGGTAATTATAATCCTGTATTTCTAAATTGTCATTTAGATTTGCCAAATATCTGAATTTAAAGCTTCATATCCCTGTGAAAAACAATGATATTGATAGAAACAAAGGCCCTCTGTTTTCCTTAAACCTGTGTCCTTGAAAACCAGAAAAAAAGTTGGCAACTCTGCTATAAAGTTACCCTAGAATACTTTGACAATTAAGCCACTCAAAGTTGAGAATACAATGAAAGCTGACTTATTCAACAGGCTACCACTCTTCCTGGACAGAACATGTATGACCAAAGTAAGAATCACTACAAAACTTTTGATGAAGACATATTTTCTGTCTTTAATTCTTTAATGACTCAGAGAGGGGAAATAAAGAGAAATTATATATTCTAGATAAAGGATAATGACTAGTCATCTTTGGAAAAATATAGTCATGATAGAAAGTATATTTCTATTTTTTGATTATAGAAAGTAAACTGATCTGATCAAGTGAATAATTTCAAATTCTGGCCACCATGCACACTTTGTAAAGGATAAACTCTCCATATTGCAGTACTAGAAATACACTAGAGAAGCTGATCCAATTATTAGGTGGCCAAAACTTAATGAGTCTGTCTTTGGTTACATATGCTAATTTTAGTTCACCAAATATTTATTGAGCTTCCACTGTTATAGGCATTGAGGATATAAAAGGTAAATAATGGCACGTCCTTTTGCTGGGAACAGATAATATGCAGCAAGTCCTCAAACAAAGGCTTTGGCTCTCCAGAGGGATAATTGATTTATATGGAGAATCACAAAAGACATCCTGGAAGAGTGGACACAACAGAAAATGTACCAGGTTTGAGTTAAACATAATATTCTCAAATAAAACACTGGACTGGAGGCATGAGTAAACAAAGGAGGAAAAGGGTATACTAGGAAGTGAGACTAACTTAAGTAGATGCCCTAATGCCTCAAACGTGTGATGTGGCAAAATAAAAAGCCTCCATCATACTGGAAGGTAAAGTTCTCAGCAGAGTTTAGTGGAAGATGAGACCTGATCAGTCATCTCAGGTTGGGTCAAAAAGGCCATTACACATTAGTTGTGATTAGTGGGAGAATCAGGGTTAATGAAAAACTTTCACTTTGAAAATCTGGTTCCCATCCACCTGTAACACTATATCCTAGCCAATTGCTGTCAGAAACTAAGTTGCATGGGAGTAGAGATTCTCAAGCTTGGACCCAAGGGAATAGAAAGAACATTGAGTCCTGACTGATAAAACAGGGAATAGCTGGGCAGGACTAGGATTCAAAGGGCATACTTACCTAGCACTATCCTATTGATTACTAGCAAGTTGAGTTATTCACAAATGAAGACAACAGTCAACTAAAGTTTTATGAAATATCACTTCCAGAAAACTCCAAACCTGACAAATAGGGCCTCTGCTATGTTCCTTACTAGGTGATAGAACTTGATAAGAGTAGAGACTATAGATATTTTGACCAGCATTATATAACCAGTTTCAAATCAACACCTGGAATATTATGGGTACTCAGAAAATAGTTGTTGAAGAGATGAGTTAGTCAAAGACTTTCTAAATGAAATTAGGTTGAAAATGAAGGATAAATAGGAGATAGCATGCTCTATGTAAAAAAAATAAATCATTGCTAAATTTCTGGAGGTGAAGGACAATAACTTATTGAAGGAATGTAAGATCAGTGTAGCTCCAGTGGTTTTTGGCATTTTAGGAGAGAAAATATGTTACAATAAACCCTATAGAAGAAAGAAGAGAGGTTCAGTAGAGAACAGAGGAGGCTTGGTGCTGCCATGCTAGTGTTGAAGCTCATGGAGATGAGTATGGAGACAGACTAATTTTCATAGATATATGACTTTCCCCCCAATACTCAGTAACCTAGATATGGAGGAGAGAGTTATTTTCAAATGATTTAAATTTTTTCTAATCATATTTACATTTTAAAATTCTAAAAAGTAATTAACAGAGCACTTAAAATTTGAAATATAATATCAATATTATGCATTTTAGATTGGTAAAATTATAAAATAATTCAGTGAAAAAGTAAAAATACTTCTTTACAGGTACTTTATTTAAAATACATTTTTAGGAGCAAGAAGTTTATTATTAAAGAACTTAGAGATTTCCTTGTGCTTTTACTTTATTTATAGTCTCTGACTTTATTCTTTGGAATAAAAGATTTATATCCCTTGGTACCCTTCTATATGGTAGATACAACAACAGAAGAGATAAATATCCCCTCCGATACAATTATTCAAGTGCAACTTTTAAAATTTTAAAAGCTATTTTATATGCTGTGGAAATAGACATAATATTAGGAAAGATGTACATGAGGCTTTTATGCATTTGTACTTTGGTAGTTTTTAAAAAGTTGCCTGTGGCTTACTCATCTCATAAGATTTAATAGTAAATTAATCATTTGTACACCAGTGGAAGATGGCTTGATCAATATCAGAAATATAGTCTTTACTAAAACAATGTTTTGGTAAGTACACTTTGAATATACCCCTTTTATGAACTGAGTCATATTTCTTAAAACATTAAACCAATAAGCATTAGATTTGGTTTGGAATAAGAGTGATCTCAGAATCACATCTGACCAGCTTAACCCAAAGTGTGCCCATCTATACATCCACATCTATGTAATAAGCCCATCTAATACATTATTAACACAGGTTGAAAATAATAATGGACCAAGAATTAATTTTTTATGTGCAATATGAATCTTCAATCTTGTACCTCCTAAGAAGCAAATGAATTTCTTTAAACCAGCCAAGCATTTGGAGGTAAAAAATAATAATAATAGACATAAAATCTAATGTTAAACAATTTATTAGTGAAGTCAAATTACTGAAATGGTTCAGAGCAATAATGACTTTTATAAATGTGTAATAAATGGGACAATAAGCACAAAAGAATCATCAATACTGGTTTGCTTTTACAGCAGCTTCCTACATTGTGCTTTGTTGAATCTTATCTTTCTGATAGAGTGTCTGTTTCCTAAAGTTTTGAAAGGAGCCAATAAAGATGTTGGAAGAAAGATCAAATATTTACAACTACATAGTTGTTTGCTTTTTAAACATCTTATTTTGATAAAAGTAATAGCTAGTGTTTTACAAACTCCTGTCTCCATTCTTTAGCCATAAGGAAGCAAAGGAGTATGTATGATAGCCACAAAATCACCACTATGGAAGACTTCTTGAAACATAGTTCATGCTTTGTTTAGTGAACTGAGAATTATCTCCATTTTCCATAAAAGGAAAAAATACACACACACACACACACACACACATACACACGGGTAAAAAATTTCATATATATACCTATGTATATGAAGATAATTTTTAGAGAAAATGTACTGCTGTTTCTAAGTACAACTTAAGGGTGTTTCTAAACATGGCAGCAAGGACTGTAAGTTCCATAAGGAGGCAGAGCTTTGGCTTCAATGTATCACATGCCCCCAGTGTCTTGCAGAATGAATGGTATGATATAGGCCCTTTCCGGGGATTTGATGAATGTTACTGAATGTTTCTGCATTTGGATGAAAAGAGCTGAAAACCCACAAAATGAATTTATTTTTCTTCATTTTTGTTTGGCCTAGTTTATAGAACCCTAACACTCTTTTTGGAAGAGTTCCATTATCCTAGACTAGTCATACAAGGATTTTCTAAGAAACCGATTGCTAAAAATCTGAGGTGGTGAGTGTAGAAATCACTTATCATGAACACCATCTACTGTTTAAGTACATATTTTTTTGGAGAGTGCCTTAACACTTAATTTGAGAGTAGATTTGTCACTTGCTATCTCTGTATTCTTAGGGAAATGAAAAAGCTTCTCTCCTTAACCAAACTGTAGCCAGGTTCTTCTGATCCTTCTTGACTAGGCTTCAACCTTGGCATATAAAGAGTTGAAAAAACACTAGCACAGGTTCTAACAGCCCAAGGCTACATCCCTAAGATGACCCTAAAACCCTCTCAAAGCACCTGCCTGAGAAAACTCAACTCTGCCCCACCCCAAAAACAATTACCATTGGTTCCAGCCAACACCTGAGGGCAGGGCTTCTGTCTTCCAGTCTCTGCAGAAGGATAGAATCCTAACTTCCATAATTGCCCACTAGCAAACACAGCTGACCTAATCCCATTTGCACTGATTAACCCTTTGTAATTTTTCATTTTGGTTCTACTGATCCCCCCATTCCCTCCTTCTCTCTTTCAAACACTCAGTCACCTCTGTACAAAGAGAAGCTGGATTCAGTTTACACTGGGCTGTTTCTTCTATTGCAATAGTTACTACTGATTAAAATCTGTCTTTACCACATTAACTAGTGTCCAGCTTTGCTTATCCTTCAGACAAGCTACTATTTAGTCTTTTAGGGACTTAATGTCTTCATTTGTACAATGTGGATACTAATTATTAATACACTTCTCCACAGGATTGTTGAGATGAGGAAATAATACATGTCATGTACTTTGCATCATTTAAAAAAATTAGCTAAGCTTTTTCAGTTAAAATTTTTTTTTGCCTGTGATAGTTGTTTTTATCTGACAATTCCAAACATGAATTTTCATAAAACCAGGTAGTAAGTAGTATGTCCAACTGGCTTCCAGAACATCAAAACAATTTTAGATTATCCTGAGCACATTTTCATATTTTCTCACTAGTGAAGTAAGTACCTATCTCCCATTTTTCCCCCTTATGTATAGTCATAGTACTACACATTTTTAAGTTTTAAGCTCTAGGCCTAACACATAAGTTCTTTCACTCCTTACAAGTAGAATAAATATTCAGAAGCAGGAAGTATGTATGAACTTCTAAGAGCATTCAAACATAATGATCACAACGACAGAGTCACAAATGTGTTTTGAGCCCCGAGTCCCCCAGTGAACTATTGTCCAGAATGAGTGTGTAAGCTTTGTCTCTACAAACTCAGAAGACCTATCTAAAGACTACACCATAGATGGCATCTTAAACAGCCTTAGACATCCTGGACAGTCCATGTAATTGCTTTGAACAGACACACACTCACTGCTCACCCCTGGCTCCCTTCTCTCGTATCACTAACTCTGTATCCTGGCTTTGATTTCTTCTTGTGTACTCTTAAGATTTGAGTACCAAGTTGTACTTCTCTCTCTTCTACTAGAATTCCCATTCAGCTATTGGCAAGTTGTACACTGCTTATGTTAATACTGTCTATGCACGGCGGGGAGAGGGACTCCTTTCAACAGCCCGGAAATGCAGACTCTTTGGATCCCCTTCCAGAGGCAGAAACTGAGATGGGAGTGAGTGGAGAGCCGTGATGGCAAGAATAAACATTTTCTGCTGGTGACTGTCTTGCACTCAGATGATAATAGTTAATTAGATGGGAAAAGAGGAGAGACAGAAGTGTGTATAGGTGAAGTGCACGGATAGTTTACTGGAGAAATATGAGAATGCCATGATTGTCTGACCTCAAAAAACATCTAGTAATTAGGAAAATAGAAGAGTTTCCCTTTTCAGTGTTTTTTAAAAATATTTAATGAAAAGTTTAACTTTTATTTCATATTATATTATTTGCATCCCACAAGGCTTTGGAAGTTTAGAAGCTGGAGAAATATTTACTTAAAAAGAAACATACTCACTTATAAATCAGGGTTGATATTAATAATTAGCTTGTAAACAGTATTAAAGAACACACTCAATCTTACATCTGGCCTCTGTTCAACTGGCTTGGTGTTCTTTTTTCTTTGTCATCATTTTATCTTGTTTGTTTATATATTTGTTCTATGTCCATAGGTTATCCAAACACTGACTCAAGCATGGTTTACCAGGTGGGACTCTAGTTATCAGAATTGGGGGTACAAGATGGAAATAGCATCTTTTGAACAGATAAAATTTTCTTATGAGGATTGAGGCACAAATTTAAAGACTGTTCAACAGGTAGTATCTGAGTTCTAGAATATCAGGTTTTACTTTTCTAGAGTAAAGTTCCTTGCCTAGATCTTACTGAATCTGATTGGCAAAAGAATTTTTTTTTTTTTTTTTTTGTCAAGATTGATTAAATTGAGAGAGGGTCTGGAAAAGGATAGGGAATGTGATATGACTTGAAGACTGTTGTAGACAAAAGATAATATAGATGGGTGTGTATAAAATTCTAACACTTTTCTGTGAAATGTAAAGAAAAATTATGAAAAGCATTAAGAAACATAATTCAAGTGATTTAGTCTAAATTGTCAATTCCTGGAATATGCTGTTAGGATTGCATAAAATATTATTCTTACTGACATTTTTATTTGTGAACTTAAGGAAGTAGAGAAAGAGGCTACCAAAAAGAAAAGGTTATGTACAAACTAGGCACAAGGTATTAGGATAAAATGTAAACCAAAAACTATAGATAAGAAAATAAGAAAATTCAAAATGACTACTTAGAAAAAAATATTAAAATGTAAAAGCATGATGAAATATGGGAGATTACATATAATTAACATCTCTTAAGTGTTGGGGTTCCCTCTGTTTAATTTTTTATTATCAGTCATATTCTGTATGTGGGTACAAAATTAAAATTCATAGCATATTTTATCCATCCTAAGTGCAACAGGACATGAAAACTAAGTTATGGTAGGGACTTCCACAAAATGAAAAAAAGTTCCTTGAAGCAAAAGACTGGTATGTGAGTAAAGCTTCTGAAAATGGCATCTCACTTCAGTCTGCCATGCCCTCACCAAATCTTCCGAAGTACATATGGGTTCTAGGGTGGTCCTATCTCAAATTAAATATTTTTAACTTATCAAATAACATGAAATCAGATGTATCTGATATTAAAGAAAGCACATCTACATTTTTTTATTTTTTCACTTACTTTATTTTTATTTTACCATATTTGTCAAATGAAGATCGAATATATTCAAGGTATATAATATAATGATCTGATGTATATATTCAATGGGTATTGATTATCAGAATCAAATTAATTGACACATTCATCACCACCCATAATGAACATTAGATCCCCAGAACTTTTTTGTCTTATAATTAAAGTTTATACTCTTTGACTAACATCTTTCTATTTACCCCACCCACAGACCCTGGCAACCACCATTCTTCTTTTTGCTTCTGTAAGTTTGACTTTTTAAAAATTTCTTACATAAGTGAGATCACACAGTATTTGCCCTCCTGTCTGGCATATTTCACTTAGCACAATGTCCTCCAGGTTCATATATGTTGCCACAAATGGCAGGTTTTCCTTTATTTATGGCTGTATTATAGTCCATTATAAAAAGGCATATCTCAGTTTTTTGTGCTTTGCTTTATTGTACTCTGCAGATATTATGTGTTCTACAAATTAAAGATTTGTGGCAACCCTGAGTCTGAGTTGAACAATTCTATCAGCACCGTTTTTCAAACAATATGTGCTTGGTTTGTGTCTCTGTGTTGCCTGTTGGTAATTCTTACAATATGTCAAATGTTTTCATTATTACTATATCTGTTATGGTGATCTGTGATTAGTGATCCTTGATGTTACTATTGTAATTGTTTTGGAGTGCCATGTACCACATCCATATAAGACAGTGAACTTAATCAACAGTGTTGTATGTGTTCTGATTGCTCCACTGACCAGCTGTTCCCCATCTCTATCCTTCCCTGTGCTCTGAGACACAATATTGAAATTAGGTTTATTAACAGCCCTCCAACGGCCTCTGAGTGTTCTAGTGAAATGAAGAGTTGTACATCTCTCACTTTCAATCAAAATCTAGAAACACTTTAGCTTAGTGAAGAAGGCATGCTGAAAGCCAAGATAGGCCAAAAGCTAGGCTCCATTGCATCAAACAGTTAGCCACATTGTGAATGCAAAGGAAAAATTCTTGAAGGAAATTAAATGTGCTACTCTAGTGAATACGTGAGTGACAACATAGGAAACATCCTTATTGTCAATATGGAGAAAGTTTTAGTGGTCTGGATATAAGATCAAATCAGCCACAACATTCCTTTAAGTTAAAGCCTAATCCAGAGTGAGGTCCTAACTCTCTTCAATTCTGTGAAGGATGAGAGAGGTGATAAAGCTGTGGAAGAAATGTTTGAAGTTAGCAGAGGTTGGTTCATGGGATTTGAGAAAAGAAGCCATGTCCAGAATATAGAGGTGCAAGGTGAAGCAGCAAGTGCTGATGTAGAAGCTAAAGCAAGTTATCTAAAAGATCTAGCTAAGATAATTTATGAAGGTGATGACACTAAACAATAGATTTTCAATGTATTGGAAGAGGATGTCATCTAGTACTTTCATAGATAGAGAGGAAAAGCAAATGCCTGTCTTCAAAAGCTTCAAAGGACAGGATGACCCTCTTGTTAAGGGCTAATGGAGCTGGTGACTTTAAGTTGAAGCCAATGCTTATTTACCAGTCTGAAAATCCTAGAGCCCTTAAGAATTATGCTAAATATACCCTCCTTTTCCTCTAAAATGGAACAAAAGCTGGATGCAACACATCTGTTTACAGCACAGTTTATTGAATATTTTAAGTCCACTGTTAAGAACTATTCAGAAAAAAAGGATTCCTTTCAAAATATTGCTGCTCATTAATAATGCATCTAGACACCCAATAGCTCTGATGGAGATGTATAAGGAGATTAATGTTTTCATGCCTCCTAACACAACTTCCATTCTGCAGGAAAGCAGTAATTTTGGCTTTCAAGTCTTATTATTTAAGAAATAAATTTTGTAAGATCAGAGCTGCCATAGATAGTGATTTCTCTGATGAATCTTGGAAAAGTAAATTGAAAACCTTCTGGGAAGAATTCACCACATTAGATGTCATTAAGAACATTTGTGATTTATGGGAGGAGGTGAAAATATCAACATTACCAGGAGTTTGGAAGAAGTTGATTTCAACCTTCATGGATGACTCTAACAGCCTTAAGACTTCAGTAGAGGAAGTCACTCCAGATGTGGTGGTAATAGCATGAGAATTGTTAGTAGAATTACAAGAGGACCCTGAAGATGTGACTGAATTGCTGCAATTGCATGATAAAACTTGAATGGATGAGGAGTTGCTTCCCAAGAATCAACAAAGAAAGTGATCTCTTGAGATGGAATTGACTGTTGTTGAAGATGCTGTGAACATTGTTGAAATGACAACAAAGGATTTAAAATATAACATAATCTTAGTTGACATGGTAGCAGAAGAGTTTGAGAGGACTGACTCCAATTTTGAAAGTTCTACTGTGGTAAAATGCTATGAAACAGCATCACATACTACAGAGAAATCTTTTGTAAAAGGATGGGTGAATTGATATGATAAACTTCATTGTTTTCTTATGTTAAAAAATTGCCACAGTCACTCCAGCCTTCAGCAAACACCACCCAGATCAGTCAGCAGCCGTCAATACCTAGGTCAAGCTCTCTAACAGTAAAAAGATAAAGATTATAACTTGTAAGTTTCAGATGATCATTAGCATTTTTGGCAATGAAGTATTTTTAATTAGGTATGTACATTATTTTTTAGACATAATGTTATTGAACACTTAATGTCCTACGGTGTACTGTAAACATAACTTTTATATGTACTGGGAAACCAACAAGTTTGTGTGACTAGCTTTATAGCAGTCTTCTGGAACCAACTTGCAACATCTCTGAGGAAAGACTGTGTATGTACCAGAATTTCTTTATCCATACATCCATTGATGGCCACTTTGGTGGTTTCAATATCTTGTCTATTGTGAATAATGTTGAAATAAACATGTGGCTGCAGGTATCCCTTTGAGATGCTGATTTTTTCATTTTCTTTAGATATAATACCAAATAGTTGGATTACTGGATCAAATGGTAGTTCTATTTTCAATTTTTTGAGGAACCTCCGCACTGTTTTCTATAATGGCTATACCAATTTATATTTCCACCAACAGTGTACAAGGGTTCCTTTTTCTCCACACCCCTGCCAATACTTGTTATCCCTTGTCTTCTTGATAATAGCCATCCTAATGGGTATGAGGAGATAGTTCCAGCTTTGTTCTTTTTTCTGAAAAATTCTTGGCTATTTGGAGGTCATTCATGGTTCTATACTAATTTTAGAATTTTTTTCCTTCAAAATGCCATTAGAATTTTGATAGGGATTGCATTGATCTGAAGGTCACTTTGAGTAGTATGACATTTTAAAAATATTAACTTTTTCAACCCATGTACATAGTATATCTTGCCATTTATTTGTGTCTTCTTCGATTTATTCCATCTTATAATTTTCAGTGTGCAGTCATTTCACCTCCCTGGTTATATTTATTTCTAAGGGCTCTATTCTTTTTGATGTTATCATAAATGGGAATTTTTTTTTAAATTTCTTTTTCAAATAGTTCATTTTTAGTGTATAGAAATACAAGTAATTTTTGTATGTTGATATTTTATCTTGCAACTTTACTTAATTTATTAGTTCTAACAGGTTTTTGATGGAGTCTTTAGTTTTTTATATATAAGATCATGTCGTCTACAAACAGAGAAAACTTCTTCATTTCCAATTTGTATACCTTTTGTTTCTTTGCCTAATTGCTTTTCATTTTTGACTCATATATAAATTAAACTTTTAGTCTGGGCTAACTGAAATGGCTACTTTATCTTGTTTACTTGTAAGTTTAAATATACATATCTCAATTAGTTTGATAATTAATAATAGATATTGGTTTTATGTTAAAGTCTTAAATGTAGATTTTTTCCTGAGAACTATATATCTTTTAATAAAAATTTTGTGATAATAAATAATTTCACATTAAAAAGACAGAAAAATGACATTTAGTGAGTCCAGAATAGTCACATCAAGTCAAAAACAGTATCAGAACTGAATCTCATTTTAAAAAAATAAGTATTTAAAATGAAAATAAAAAGAAATCATAATGGAAGGAAGAATTTCAGTAATTTGTATAATGCTCAATGATCAGAATTGAATCATAAATAATCTTTGATATTTTCAGTCAAAATTATATAAACTTTTGTGTAAAATGATTTGCAATATTAAAATGTTTATATTTGAATTTTATTTCTATTAAAATAATATTGAACTTCTTGTTTCCCATTGGATAAGAACTAAAGTCTCATAACTAGGTTTATTATCCCTTGGATACTCAAATTGCTTAACCCAATTTCCCATAATTATTTTTCTTATTAATAAAGAAATAAATGTTTACATAGAAGAAAATTTAGAAAATCAGTACAAGAGAAAAGAAGAAAATATTAATCACATAGTCCACTGCCTTTCTTACATTATTAAAAGCTAGGTATATACCCTACTAGGCTATTTTCTATTTATATAACTGTATATTTTAACATTTTTCTTACCATTTTCCTTTTAAAATATAATAGTTACCAAGAATTTTTCTATATTTTAAAATGTCTGTTTAAAATATAATAATGTATGGATATTATTTCATGCTATAGAAATACTTATACTCTTCAATGAGAAATTTGATCCCTAATTTGTACAAGACCAATATATTTCCAAATTTCTACTCTACAACAATGTGATACATTGTCATCTCTTCGTTAATATGATTTACTTAAGAAAAATGAAACAGGAAGCCTGAATCACAAGTTATTCAAAAAATCAAAACCTTTTGGTAAACCTTGCTAAATTATTTTACAGAAGTGATTTTGCATTTATTTAAGAAAGTAGGAGAAGTTCCCATTTTTCTGGCTTTGTTATTATTATTATTTTTAGAATCTTTAACAAATTATGTAAAATATGACATACAATCTTTGTGGTAATTTGCATTTCTATGATTACAGAGGATTTTTTATACACTTATTTTTATGTGTTTGTATATGTATTTATTATCAAAGCAATTTTTTTCTATTAGCTTACTTTTCCAATAGTAAATTTATATGGTTTGTAATGTGTGTGTGTGTGTATATATATATATATATATATGATAATGATATTGAAAAGTTGCCTGCTTTTTGTTATATGTTTTTAAGTGTCATTTACCATTCTCTTTGCTTTTGTACATACTCAAAAAAAATTTAAGTGTGGAAAAGTGAGTATATTTTATGTAGCCAAATCTGCTTCTATTTAAAATTTTTTTTACAACATGACTGTCGTTGTTGTCATAATTGGAAAGCCACTTTCTAACCCACCCAAGATATTTAAATTCTCTATATTTGTTTTTCAAGTAAGTTTATTGTTTCCTTTAAAATATTTAAATCCTATCTACCTAAAATTTTTTGGGATGACTATGATTTGAACTTTACTTTTAAAATTTTCAATCATTCTAACACCATATTGTAGTGGACACCAGGTCATCTCTCAGCCTTGTTTGAACAAAGCAGTTCTCGGAACACCTGTTCTCACGTGGATTGTTTCTTGTTGATCAGCCTCAAGACACCTTGTGACTTGCAAACAAGCCAGGGTGCCTTGACCCGCAAACGGGAAAGGGCAAAGGAGGAGATGCAATCGTCAACTCCCTGAGGCAGAGTGGTGAGAACCAGTCCATGCTGAGACGAAAACATTCTGGGAACAGAAAATAGTGGTGGGAAAAGTTGGGGTAGACTGGGACAGATGCCAAAAGAACAGTGTTAAAAATAAAGACGCTGCAAGCAGGGGTGGCTGCAGTCTTGTACTGTCTTTGTGTGTCTGTCGTTTGTTGTCTGTATTCTGTGTTCACTTCTCCTCCCCACGAAGGGGCCACAGCACCATATTAAAAGTCAAATTATCCCATAAGTTTGAAAAACCACATTTTCTTATAATAAAATATTTAACTTGCATCTGATTTTATACTTTTTAATGTATTCTTCT
>CAUYRT010020699.1:0-28247 GCA_963574885.1 Lepilemur ruficaudatus
GGCATTGAGGGTGAGCTAGAGAACAGACTGCCCATTGAAAATGGAAGTGGAGTTTGGCTATATTCTGAACATATTCCTTACATTTGACTTTCAGTAATGTGTTGAGAATTTTTTTGTAAGTAACACATTCATCTTTCAATATCTCTGAGGTATTGGTTCTGGGACACCCTGTGGTTATTGAAACACAAGGATGCTCAAGTCCCTGATATTAAATGGCCTTATATTTGTATATAACGTATGTATATTCTCCTGTATATTTTAAACCATCTCTATATTATTTATAATAACTAACACAATGCAAATGCCATGTAAATAGTTGTTATACCTTTTTTTAGGAAATAAAGACAAGAAAAAATGTCTTCTATATTAATTGCAAACCCAATTTTTTAAAATAGTTTTGATCCATGGTTGGTTGAGTCCACACATGTGGAACACATAGATATGGAAGGCCAACTATACTTCTTTAAAAAGTATCTATGCTGTTAATGTAAACTCTCTTAATTTCCTGCATGTTAGTTTTGAGTGTCATGTACAGGTAAATTTTATATTTAAACACAGCAAATGTTGATCTGTGATGCCATGTTCATAGTTCTCTCAAAAGTGTTACTTGGAAATTATCACCTTCTCTTATTTACATTTATGAATTTATGCATTTGTTTTACAAAATCAAGCATGAGAATTGCAATTTTGGATTTTCATATTCGAAAAATAAACCTTAACCATGACTGCTCTAATGAAAGTCTTCTATGCTAGGGAGAAACAGGTAATTTTAATAATAAGAAGTGAAACAAAATTATTTCTCAGAGGAGGGACACTCCTATAACATTCTTTAGTGATATTTCTCTGTAAAGTGTACTTGCTCTTTCAAACTATCTTGTTAACAATTCTGATGCTGTTATACATGCATACGGAAATGGATAGTGAGAACCAGGTTCCTCATTTGGAGTTTACATATAACCAAAGGAAGGAGGCTAGAATGACTCATGTAATAGTAAATTACAGTTAAATATGAACTCATGTTTATAACTTATGTTTAGCCTACAGTAGATAGTTGTTTACATATAGAATTATCTAGATAGATAAATAGATTGACAGAAAGATATATATGTGTATATACCTGGGTTAGTATGCACACACATATTTCCTTGCTTTCTAAGTTGAGAGATTGTTACCTCAGTAACAAAGAGCACACTCAGCACCTGTTTTGTGGTTTCTAATACCAATAACTAATAAAAGGAAACAGGTCTCTTTAGAAAAATAGCTGAAAATATTATTAAGATGGAAAATATACAAGATAATCCAGGAACAACTTGTAGTGCCAGAAAGTAAGAAAGTGTTCAAAAAACAAGGAAGACAAAAATCCATAATGATAGTAATATGTCCAAGGTAAAAAAGAGCTAGATAAAAGAACTCCCAATGGCCCAATCTGGAACAACTTGAGCAACAAAATAAATAAAATAATATAAGATTATATCCCAAACTATAAAGTAAATAACCATGAGTTCATACTAATAGAACTGAATGAATAAATAAATAAATGGTATTTAATAAACAAATATTCTATGTGGAAGAATTCTAAGTAACTTATATAGATAACTTCAGTGAAATGCAGCATAACTCTACTCCTTAAGTGTGGACTAGAAATAGGTACATTGTTGCAAAGTGTATAGTATGGTATATCTATGGAAGGGTCAGGAAAAAGGTAACAAACACTTCCTCACCTCAGCCAGGTGACAAAACTCAATTTCATCAGTGATATGCTATATTGATGGTATATATGATTGATACAAAGGGATGTGGAATCATACTTTACCTGTGTGGAATCCCTTCCTAAAACCCTAGTCTAACAGTCATTTTTAAAAATCATAAAAATCCCATATGAGGGAGAGAAGTTTTATAACCTTCCACAGAATCATTAAAGTAATCAAAGACAAGGAAGGTCTGAGAAACTATTAGAACAAAGAGGATCCTGAAGAAACATGATTATTAAGTGTAATGTGGTATCGTGAATGAGATGCTAGAGCTGAAAACAGCATTAGGAGACATTTAAGGAAATCTGAATCAAGTGTGGAATTTATGTATTAATAATATATTAAAATTAGTTTGTTAATTATAGAAAGTAGAATAATAACATGTTGTTAATAATAGGGGAAACTTGATGTGAGATAATCTGAAAATCTCTATGTTAGCTCTCAACTTTTCTATAAATAAAAAACTCTTCTAAAATATAAATTTTATTTTAAAAAATTACAGTAAGATTTCCAATGTAATAGCAGTACTGTAATACTAGCTTTCAATCCCCCACTGTCCCATTTCGGAAACCCTGTGAGCACAGCTTCTGCACCTCTGTTCAGAATTTTTCCATCCCCATTTTGGTAATTTCCAACATTCCCTAGATGATCACAATCTTAATACAATAGGAACAAAGTTTTGAATTGTCTCTTCTGCATTAATTATCTCATAAAACGCTTTGATTAAAAAACAAATAAGCACAAACCACATGTCTTGGCGATAGCTATACACAATTTAGCCAAAAGAATCTAAAAAGAGTGGAAATAGGACAATAACCATCTATTTTTCTTGGTGGAGGCAATAAAATTTTAAAATATGAAAATTGACTAGCATGTTCTATGGTGCCTAGTACTAATCTCAGCACCCTTAGAGGCTGAGATGTTATTGGAGAGGAGCTATTTAAAGTAAAATTGTAAATAATGAGCTTAATGAAAACAATGGATTTACCTTTAAAAAGGTGATATAGACAAATTAAAGGCTTCATTCATGCTTTACTTTCTTTCTCAATAGAAATTATTTAAGCTCAACCTGTTTTTTATTAATGGCAAACTCTAATGGCAGCTTTATATGCATTTGATTAATGACAAATTAAGTTGTACATAAAATGTAGTTTAATTGAACTATATGATTCATCATAGAAGGTAATGTCATTCTATATGCTAGTAGAATGGTTTATAATAAAAGCTAATATTGCCTAAAATTTGAAGATCACCAATAATCTGTTAAACCAGAACTTGCTACTTTCAGAAAAGTTATTTTAGAGACAATTTTTATGGACCTATTAAATACTAAGAGATGCTAAGGGCTACATAGGGTATAATAATCAGTAAGGTAAAATCTCCATCTTCAAAGTATTTTATTTATTAGTTTAACAGTGGAGGCAGGAGGAAGTAGAGAGATGAAAAGCAGATAAAACCATCACTATAAACTAATGTATACTTGATAAGTAACATAAAATAAAAGGCATCTAGAGGATGAAAGAAGATAAATCTCCATAGATCAAGTGACATCATTTATAGAACTGATATAAAGCCAGAAATGGAAAAAGAGAAAATCACATAAAGAATGAATCAATGAGCAAAATTCTTGCTCTTAAGGTTCTCATTGTCAATAAAGCATGTGGGTAAAAGGGGAAGATAAATTGCAATAAAAAACGAAAAGCCATAAGAAAGAAGATGCAGATTACAGATTAACAGACTGCTTGGCAAAGTTGGGAAGCAAGTTTGATTGAGAAGACACCATTTTTTTGATAGATTTTAAAGTATGAGTTGGAATTTGTCAAAGAATTAAATATTACAAATGGAGGAACAAAAAGTTTCAACAGTGTCTTAACAATGCAGAAAATTTTGCATTGAACATGTTAGTGACATGATGGAGACAACAATGAAAAATTAGCCGGAGTACGGTTTTGAAAGTCTGTGAGGAGGTACATATTAAACCTGGCTTAGTTTCAAATGCAGATGAGAAAGGAGAATCAAGTTAGATTGCAGTTACTCATAACTTTGTTTTAATAATGAACTAATAAGCAAGTCATACAAAGTATTCTTACAAGGTCAAGACTGAAAATAAGTCTATTAGGCACCTGCTATTTTCTACTTTGTTTCATGAGAAGACTACCAATGCAAATTACTAAGGAAACCTCTCTAGAGTGAGGAATCTGTCAAAGTTAAGGAACACAGACTCCATTAGGATGAAGATTTGGTCCTATCAGCAATAAAGGGTCTATCTAATTACCATATGAGATTTTTGCTCATTAAGCACCAACAAACTAAATGTATTTTAGTTCTATTTTTAGTACACTGTTAGGACTCATATAGTAGGCTGGCTACATCCCCCTACTGGACATGATGCCAATTTAAGGCATACAAATATTATTTAAAATTCTATCATCAGAACAACACAATATAATTTGATCAGTTAGAGATATAGTGGAATGGCCGAATTTATTTTCTGGTAAGACAATGTAGGCAGTGTGATTTATTAATAATTGGAAATGGAGCAGGGGAACACACTGATGACAGTAAAGAGATACTGTAATCACCAAAATATATAATGGAAAGATCCAATTGAAGGCAGTGGAGGTGGGAATGAAGAAGTTAGATGTGAAAAGTTAATGAACATATGGATAAAAATGAAGAGAATAATAATCTTTCCAGTTTGAGGAAATTGTGGGCAAAAATCATCTAGACATTGGCCTAGGCCAATAATTTATAAGAACTCAAAGACAAATATAGCAACAGCAAAAATAAATAAATGAGGCTTAATTAAAATAAAGATTCTGCATATCAAAAGAAATAATCAACACAGTTAATAGACAATCTACAGAATGGGAGAAAATATTCACAAACTTTTCATCTGATAAAGAGCTAATATCAAGAATCTACAAAGAACTCAAATCAGCAAGAAGAAAACAACACCAATAAAACGTGTGTAAAAGACATGAAGAGAAGTTTTTCAAAAGAAGATAGACAAATATCCAAGAAATATCTGAATATATCTTCAACATTCCCTACTAATTATCAGGGAAATGAAAATTAAAACCACAATGAGATAGCTACCACTTTATCCTGTTAGCATGACTATTATTAAAAAGTCAACAAACAATAGATGCTGGTAGGAATGCAGAGAGAAAGGATACTTACACACTGTTGGTAGTACTGCACAATAGTACAATCTCTTTAGAAAATGGTATATAGATTCCACAAAGAGATAAATGTAGACTTACCATTTGATCCAGCAATCCCACTAGTACATATCTGCCCAAAGAAAAGAAGTTATTTTATCAAAAAGACACCTGCACTAGAATGCTTATCACAGCACAATTCACAATTGCAAAGATGTGGAATCAACCCAAGTGCCCTACAATTCATGAGTGGGTAAAGAAAATGTAGTATACACACATACACACACACACACTATAGAGTACTACTCAGCTATAACAAGGAATAACATAATGTCTTTTGCAGCAACTTGGATGGAACAGGAGACCATTATCTTTAAGTGAAGTATCTCAGGATTGGAAAAACAAACACCACACGTACTCTTTAGTAATTGAGAGCTAAATGATGTGCACACAAGGGCACAAAGAGATGTAAATGACATTGGAAACTAAGAAGGGGGAGGGTGTAAGATAGTGAAGGGTAAAAACTTTACGTTCAGATAAAATGAACACTATTCTGCTGATGGGCACACTAAAAGCCCCCACTTAAACATTATACAAGATATCCATGTAACAGAAACTGTTGTACCGCCTTAATATTTTGAAATAAAATAAATGAAAAAAACCCTAATAGTAGAAATACCCCAGCTTTAATTTCACAGGAGAGAAAAAAGTGCACATAGGCATTAAATAAATTACATGAGCAAGAAGTCATAATCATTAGAAAATATAGAATTGGGAGAGGGATTTTTAGGAAGTACATTATTGGGCATTTTTAATATCTATTTGAGTATCATATTTAACAGATTATATTCTCAAATTTGGATCAATGATTTAGAACACATTCATTTTTATAGATTGATTTTGCTTTCATAATGCAACACATATTACACAACATAATTATGGTAAATGCTAAAGTCTTTCCTCATCCAAAAATAAGTAAAAGTTAATATTGGTTTCACTCTCCCCAAATATCTTTCTCAAATAGTCTTAATTAGCAAAGTCTAATTCTATTCTTTTACTTTTTTCCAGTCTTAAAATAAGCAACCCGATTAAGATCATTGCACTGAAAATCTTTAAAAAAATAATCACTTCATTAGGAATATTCAGCCATTCATGAAGTATTGAAATATGGATAACGACTGGGAAGATGTCAGTAAAATCATCATCTGTCCCCAATTAATATTGATATATTACAGTAGGGATGTCTTTTAATGATCACATTACAGGGAAATTATTGCTACTCATATAATTTGTCCTTATAATCACGTATTTATCAAAGATACAAAAGACAAGTATCTCAGGAGACTTATTATAATCCTTATTCTCTTGATTTTTAATTGGTAAAGAAGATAGTTTTTCCATTTTTTTTTTTCATGAAAAACCTACTGGGTTTTCATCAACAGAAGTATCATGTAAAATTCTGCAATTGTCATATACATAAATCTCCATTTTTAAAGGGCAGAAAATAATATGCCGAAATGAAGAACCACTTTAAAGCACTATTTGTGCTCTATAAAGTCATAATCAAGTCAAATAAAAATATTTATTAAACATCAATAGATGCAAGGTAATCTATTAACCACTAAATTTAAATAGCACTAAAATAATAAAGTAAAAGTACAAAATACTAAAAAACAAGTTGTATGTATTTTTTAATTTTCTTCACTATTTGTATGAATTTATATAAACTTTAACTCCAAATTATTATTTAGATAATATATTTTAATTGAATAATTATATTTTATTCCCCTCTCCTCCCCAAAATGTGGCAAAATCGTTAGAAAGACAGAACCCTAAAATATAACCTCTTATAAGTCCTTTCAGGTCCCCATTCTCAATTCTGATAACCAGATTTATCTTGTGACTAGGTATGCCAACAAGTTTGGCACCCACTGTGCTCACAGTAACTTTCAGATGCTATTACAGGTTGATGGGGTAAAGTCACTCCCTCTCCACCCTCACCTTTCACTCCTTACACTTTGAAAGTCACTATACCCAGCCCAACCTAAGGAAGAGAAGAGGGGAGTTATATTTCCCCACCTTAAGGATGGAGTATCTACATACATTATTAGAAATACTTTTGCATGGAAAATTTGTCTTTTACTCTCAATTTGTTGATTTATTCAGTCGTTTACTAAACTTCATATGGGCCCATGGATATTTATTTTATACTTTGTGTTATATTATTGTTTTAAAATTTCTCAAGTGTTTAGCTTTGGCTGAATATTGGATGCTCATTCAGTTGGCTCCTTCATGGATGCTTTATTCATACCTCTATCAGTGTAGGGTGTGTGTTTACATTTGTGCACTTTATTGCTGTCTAGCACTACAAGATGCTCATCTTGTATATTGTCTGCCCATTCATAGACTCAGCATTTTCTACCGGGAGTCTTGCTTCCTTTTATTGGAGAATGGTATGAGAAAACAAGAACTGAGTGTGAGATGTGTTCATTGTTACCAGGATGCTGTTATTGTTGTGGTTGTTGCAGATGCTGTTTTTGGCCTTCTCAGCTAACAGAACAAAAATTATATTGGGAGAGGACTATAAGATGTCTGAGTAGAGATATCTGGCACTTGCCTCCCCCATAAAGAAGAATAAAAATAGCAACACTTCAAGTAGAGCATCTAAGAGGGAATGCTGGAATTCCACAAAGAAGTGCCAGGAAACATCAAAGGCACACAAGGAGAAGGAAGTCATATCACCAGCTCATCTGGGACCTTCTGAGACCTTAGAAAGGCTCACAAGTATGAAGAAAGGGCAAAATGGTGATCTCCAGTGATCCACATTCCCACTGCAGACTCCTGCAACACTAGCAAGAAGAGAGCTCCTTGACCCTCATGGGCACTGAGACCACTACAGAGAGTGTCCTTGAGACCGCATGGCGACATTGCTCCAGAGTGGGAGCTCATTCTTGGTCTCATCCCTCCCCAAGTACTAAGGAAGCACAGCATGGTGCCATTTTGAGAGCCCAGCCCCAAACAGATAGCATCCTGTCCTGGAGCCCAACAGCCTCTGCACTTCACATCCCTGGGGACACAGTAACATCCTCCTATGTCCACCAAAAAAGCTGCATCAGTGCAATGCCAACTGGATCCAGCAGAGCAGCAGACCACTATCATCACAGCCAGCAACCACCATCATGCAACAACTGCGGGTCTGGAGACTAGCTCTCCCAGTCCTTCATAGCCATTGCTAATACAAACACATGCTGCCTGGGAACCCAAAGGTTGTCCTGCCATGGCTATGACTACCAACCACACAAGGCACACTACCCAGGGGCCTGAGGACCCATGCACCCTCCTGTCTCACTGCTGCCACTACTGGTACCTGAGCAAGTTGTCTAGAGACATTATAATCAGCCCCCTTGGACCCACTAAAAGCAGTGTCTGTTTACACTGCCTGGGGACCCAAAACAGGGATGCTCAGTCTGCCACTGCCACCACTAGGGCACAAAGACTCCCCACATGTTGTCCCCATCCTAGAAAAATCTCACTACAACCTCCACTAACAACCATAGCTTGAGCTACTGAGGAAATCACAATCACAACTGATAATGTTTATAGCCAAAGAAATCATATGAAGACTGTAATATTGCATGCACACAGAATCAAAGCTAAAGTGTCATATCCAACTAACACCATAGATACATCTTCAGGAAAATCTCTCCCCTGACAAAAGCCAATCTAAAAATATCAAAGAGGCGACTGTTACAATAAAAAAGGAAATACCACATGTTTAAAGAAACACACTAATTCTTTGGCAACAGATTCCAATGAAAAAGAAATTAATAAAATGCCAGAAAAAATTCAAAATAATGATGTCAAAAATTATCAGTGAAATAAAAGAGAACATAAGTAAACAACAGAAAAAAATCATAAAACTCCGAATATGAATGATACATTCACCAGTAATAGATATCACAAAACACACACACACACACACACACACACTAGAATTGAAGATTTCAATGAAAGAAATAAAAAATGTATCATGAACATGACCAATAGACTAGATCAAGCAGAATAAATTTCTAAACTTGAAGACAGTTCTTTTGAAATAACTCAATTGAACAAAAAGAGAAAAGTAAAAAAGAATTAAAAGATGAACAAAACCTATGTGACATATAAGGGAACTTCCATCAGACTAACAGCAGATTTCTCAGCAGACACCTTATTAGCCAAGAAAAAATGGGACAATACACTGAAATGCTGAAAGAAAAAATTGTTAACCATGAATACTACAGTCAGCCAAGTTATCCTTCATAAATGGAGAAGAAATAAATTGTTTCCCAGATAAGGAAAAACTAAAGGAATTCATCACTACTAGACCAGCCCTACAAAAAATTTTTAAGACTTATACTTGAAAGCAAAAGGATGGTATCTACCATAATGCAAATGTATGAATATATAACTTATTACTAAACCAAACACAAATTATGGAAGAGAAAGCACTCAAAATTTATCAGTACAGCAAAATATAAAACTACATTGATAAACTTTAAAAGAGAAAGAAAAGGACAAAGGATATGCAAAACAACTAGAAAATAATTAGCAAAATGACAGAAATAAGTCTTCACAAATCAATAATAACTTTGAATATAAAACTTTCCACTGAAGAGATATAGACTAAATGAATGGAGGGAAAAAAAAAAAAACATGTCTCAACCATATGCTCCCTACAGGAAACTCACTTCACCTATTAACTATGTACCTATCAAAACACTTGAATACCTAGATACATAAAGCAAATATTATGAGATCTAAAAGGAGAGATAGACTCCAATATAATACTTGAGTACTTGAACATCCTACTCTCAGCATTAGACAGATTAGGCAGAAAATTAACAAAGAATCATCGATTTAAACAGCATATTAGAACAAATTGACCTTACAGATATCTTCAATCATTATTTCCAACAGCTGCAGAATACATATTTTTCTTAATAGCACATAGAACATTCTCCCAGGTAGACAATCTGTTAGAAGACAAACAACAACTCTCAAAAAAAATTTTAAAAATCAGAATTATATAAAGTATTCTCTCAGATCACATTGGAATGAAATTAAAACTCAGTAACAAGAGGGACTTTGGAAACTGTATAAATACGTGAAAATTAAACAATGTGTTCCTGAATGACTACTAGGTTAATGAAGAAATTAGGAAGAAAATTTCAAACATTCTTGAAACAAAGGAAAATGGAAACACAACATAATAAAAGCTTTGGAATACAGTAAAAACAGGGCTAATATGGAAGTTTAGAGCAGTAAACCCCCACATCAAAAAGTAGAAAAATTTCAAATAACTGATCTAGTTATGTGTCTCTAATAACTAGAAAAGCAAGAACAAACCAAACCCAAAATTAGTAGAGGGAAAGAAATAATAAAAATTAAACCAGAAAAATTTTAAGAAGAGAAAAATAACACAAAGAATCAATGAAATAAAAAGTTGCTTTTTTGAAAGGATAAAGAAAATTGATAAACTTCTAGTTAGACTAGCCAAGAAAAAAAGAACATGACTCAAATTAGCAAAATCAGAAATAAAAAAGGAGACATTACAACTGATACTACAGAAATGCAAAAGACCATCAGAGACACTTATAAGCAACTCGTTGCTAACAAACTAGAAAATCTGGAAGAAATGGATAAATTCCTAATCACACGCAACTTACCAAGATTGAATTGGGAAGAAATAAAAAACCTGAACAGACCAATAACAAGTAATAAGATTGAATCTGTAATAAGAAATCTCCCAAAAAAGAAAATTCCAGGACTAGATGACTTCACTGTCAAATATTATCAAACTTATAGAGAACTAACACCAGCTTGATTCGAAGTATTCCAAAATAATGAAGCAGAATTTATGCCAAGGGATACAGGATGGATGGTTCAACATAAACAAATCAATAAACATGAAACAGCACATCAATAGAATGAAGAGCAAAAACCACATGATCAGCTCCATATACTCACAAAATCATTTGATAAAATTCAACATCCCTTCATGATAAAAACTGTCAACAAATAGGTATAGAAGAAATATAATTCAACATAATAAAGGCCATGCATGACAAACCCACAGCTAACATCATATTGAATGAAGAAAGGCTAAAGCCTTTCCTATAAGAACTGAAACAAGGCAAGGATGCCAATTTTCCACACTGCTGTTCAACATAGTACTGCAAGTCCTAGATAGAGCAATTAGGTGAAAGACAGAATTAAAAAGCATCAATATTGGAAAACAGAAAGCCAAATTATCCCTCTTAACAAATGACCAGATCTTATATCTAGAAAAACCTAAAGTTTCTGCCAAAAAAAACTCTGAGATCTGATGCACAAAATTCAGTAAAGTTGGGAGGTTACAAAAAAAGCTAAACACACAAAAACCGTAGTATTTCTATACATTCATAATAAAATAGTTAAAAAAGAAATCAATACAGCAATCACATTTACAATATCTACAAAAAATCACCTGGGGATAAAATAAACCAAGGAGGTGAAATATCCTGCAAGGAAAAGTATAAAACTAGAAATTAAAGAGGACATTAAAAAATGGAAAAATACCCCATGCTCATGGATCAAAGAAATTAATATTGTTAAAATGACCATATAACCCCAAACGATCTACAGGTTAAATGCAATCCCTATCAAAACATCAATGTCACTTTTCACAGAAATAGAAGAAAACAATTTCAAAATTTATATGAAACCTAAAAAAGGCCCAGATAGTTTACACAATCCTGAGCAAAAAGAGCAAAATTGGAGGCATCAAACTATCTGACTTTAAAATATACAACAATGATATAGTAAACAAAATACCATGGTACTGTCTTAAAAACAGACACATGGGCCAACAGAACAGGATAGAGACCCCAAACATAAATCTACATATTTAAAGCCAATTAATTTTCGACAAAGGCACCAAGAACTTACACTCGGAAAAGGATACCCTCTTCAATAAATCATGCTGGGAAAATTGGATAGCTATATGTAAAAAATGTAATGAGATCCCTATATTTCACCATATTCAAAAAGCAACTCAAAGTGGATTAAAGATCTAAACATAATCTCCCAAAATATAAAATAATGATAAGAAAATACAGGAGAAACACTGTAGGACTTGGTCTAGGCAAAGATTTTGTGGCTAAGACCCCAAAAACATAGACAACAAAAACATAAATAGACAAATAGGATTACATTAAATAAAAAGCTTCTGCACTGCAAATGAAAGAATCAATAGAGTGAAGAGACATTTTGTTGAATGGTAGAAATTATTTTCAAAATATTCATCAGACAAGGGGCTAATATCCAGAATATACAAGGAACACAAACAACAGCAAAAAAAAAAAAATCTCATTAATAAATGGACAAAACAGTGCCTGCCAAACCCTCAGCGAATGTTTATGGCAACACAATTCACTATTGCTAGGTAATGGAAACAACCCAAGTGCCCGTCAATTCATGAATGGATTGTTAAAATCTGGTGTATGTTTACAATGGAATATTACTCAATTTTAAAAATGACAGTGAGTTAGCACCTCTTATATTATCCTGGATTAAGCTTGAACTTGTTATTCAAAGTGAGGTGACACAAGACCACAAGAATGGGCCCCACTTGCACTCGCCATCAAACTGGTATTGACTGATTAACACTATGGTGCTCAAATGGTGGGAGCGAACACTACGGAATTGAGGGGTGTGGGGTAAACCCACGTCTGAGCGACGTGGTGGGCACTGTGGAGGGGTGAGACATGCTTGAAAAGTAGTTGGAGAGCGGAATGAGGGGTCTCAATAGGGGAAAGGAATTCCTCTAAAACTGATTTATGTGATTAACTGTACACCTCGGTAAATTCACTGAAAATCATTTAATTGTACACTTAAAATGGAGTAAACGCATGATATGTAAAGTATACTTCAATAAAAAAAAACCCTGAAAAAAAAGGAAACCACTATTACCTACCTCATAGCACACTTCTTAGCATGATATAAGAAAATAGATTATGCTCTTAAACTAGTACCTACCACAAAGTGAAATCTCCTTAAATTGTAGATATTAAGTCAATGACACAATTTTATTTTTAAAAAAGCTATTCTAGGAAACCAACATTTGGAAAACTAGGTAGGATACTTAACTATGTATATAGCAGAAAAATTTAAATGTACATTGATATTGAAGTTAAATGATTAGGGATGTATATTTGCATGTATGTATGCATGTATATATATGTAATATATTAATATATTTTATCTTAACACTATAGATTTGGGTATATAATCAAGCTAAATATTTTCATAGTTGTAGGACTGGTTCCCAACTGGAAACAACCAATATGGACAGACAACTGCTCGACTTAGGACAGGTTTAACCCTGTGGGGGCAACAGACTGCAACATGTATTCGCAAAAGTATCTAGAAGGCCAACATTTACTGGAAAACAGTTGGAGAGATTTTATTCTTAGACTCTCACTCAAATAAATTGTATAAGAAATACATTAAAGAAAGCTAGCAATAATTTCTAGACACTATCTCTTTTAGATAACCTATTTTGTATTTTTAAGCCAATCATTTTTATGTAGATTGTTCAAAAATCTTTGGTTTTACTCCTGAATTCTAGAATTGTCTTATTATTTCCACCTATGCTTTTCGCTGACACGTCCAAGTCATCATCTGTTCCCTGAACCTTTTTTTTTTTTTTCTTTTAGAGACAGGGTCTTACTCTGTCACCCAGGCTAGAGTGCAGTGGCACCATCGTAGCTCACTGCAACCTCAAACTCCTAGGCTCAAGTGATTCTCCTGCCTCAGCCTCCCAAGTAGCAAGGATTACAGGCACACACCATTATGCCCAGCTAATTTTTCTATTTTTTGTAGAAACGGAGGTCTCACTTTTGCTCAGGCTGGTCTAGAACTCCTAATCTCAAACCATCCTCCCATCTCGGCCTCCCAAAGTACTAGGATTACAGGTGTGATCCACCATGTCCAGCCCCAAACCCTTTTTAGCTACCTGTTTTCCTTTTGCCTGAGAGGTACATCATAGTTTTCTCAATCATATGTGAAAGAAACTTCAGGTTTCAGTGGGAAGTATATATGACAGGTAGGGCAGTAGATGATTTAGATAAGGTACATTTGATGTCATAAATATTTAATTTGGATATGATATAATTGTAAATATTGTATTTAAGTTTAACACTGATAAGTTTTGCTTCCTGTTGCTCTACTTCTGTGCAGAAGAATCAGTTTAGCAGGCATTGGTGTCCACAACGTTCACACTCTATGGAAAAGTCTAGCCTTGTCCAGCTTCTAGAGATAATGTCTAAACCCTAGGAATATCCTGTCTGACAAATGTCTTTGTCTACCTGGGGACTTGGGCTATGCCACATGGTTTATACTGACAATGTGATTTATGTTAGGGACCTTGGACCAGGCGGTATTAGTTTGACTTTTGGAGGGGCTGGAAACTGTAACAAAGGCCAGCCCCATGCATGGTCAGCCATGCCTATGTGACCAACCCCAATAAAAACTCTGAACACTGGGCTCACGTAGCTTCCCTAATTGGCCATACTTTATATGTGTTTTTTCACATGTCATTGCTGGGAGAATTAAGAACTATCTTTAATACACCACTGGGACAGGATATAACCAAAGCTTATGCCTCATCTTTCTAGTCTCTTCCTGTGTGCCTTTTAATTCTGCTGGCCCTATTCTGTATCTTTTTTTTTTTTCCTGTAATAAACAGTAGCTGTGAGTATAACAACTTTTATTCTTTGAGTCCTTCTAGCAAATCATTGATCCTGAGAGTGGTCTTGGGAGGGCCTACATAAATTTATTTGGAAAATCATAAACTTAGTTTACTAAGTTTTATAATGTATGCAAATCTTCAGGGCTGAAACTTAGACTTACATTTATTTTTGTATCAGACCAAATGAGAATTTAATTAGTTCACTTATATATATCTTTTAGAACGGTTTATCTACAAAGTGTCTGAAAAATTAATAGTCTATTTTTGAGAGTATTGGCACAATGAATATTTCAAAAGTGAGGCACATTATTTAAATGCAATTTTAGTATTTGTCAACTGCACCGTATTTTTTTTTTTTCATGAATGGCACAGATGCAGGCTTTCAGCAAACTAGCCTAAGTGAGGTAAATCTGTACTGGTCATGAGTGAGAATCATCTGTCTATTAAATCAGGGATGCTCAGACGTAGAAGAAAAGACAATCTCAGCAATCCAAAGACTATTTTAGGATTTGAGGTAGGAACCTTGCTGACTGAAATTCTCAGTGGCTACAAGATTTGAATTTGGAATCTGAACGAAATGGGTTTGAATCCCTTAGATAAGTTACTTAAGCTTCTAAATCTCTTGCCTAGCCCAAACATAGGGATTCTTTTTTTCAAGGAATATATAGTAAGTGCTTATCATAAACCATATATTTTGCTGATGGTTAGATTTTTATAGGGTTTAATAGATGACGTATATTGAGCTGTTAGTGTAATTTCTACTTGATACTGATCCTGTTTCTCCATATTGGAGCGTGACTTTTGTTATCCCTTAGGTACAGCATTTATATTTAACACTTGACTAATATTAGAATTATGTATGTACCTGTGTTATATGGCCATGACACTGTGCACTGCCTAACTCTAGAAGGGATTACAATGTCCAGAGATGGCAATGTGAACAGGGCCCCCAGGTTTGAAATGTGGAGATCTGGAATGTACCTCATATGGAAAGAAAATCTTTGCTCACACCATTTTGTTGTTAATTGCCTATTTAATATAATATATAATTGGCAAATATTTTAATAGTGTACAATATTAGCCTTAATAACATTTGGGAGAAACTATCAGGTTTACAATGCTCTTAAGTCTAATAATACTCAGGACAACTTTTTGTGGATACTTGATGATCTAATTACTCGAGATAATGTTGATTTTTAAATATCAAAATCTACTAAAAAAATTTCAGTGTATGTAAATCATTTTGAAAGTCCTTGGAAAGAAAATACAATTCAAGTATTCCTTGATCCGTCGACTAGTTGCAGTCCCAAAAGCCCATCAATTCGGAGAAATTTGAACATTATATTTCCCTTGACTATCAATAAAAACCTGATGGCATGTCCTAAACAAAGCATCTTAGCCAAAATGTATGAAAACAAAACTGATAGCACAAAAAGCTTAAATCTAAACAAATAATACAAACACACATAAACCCATTGAAGTTAAAGGAAGCACATCATCAGATTTTATTATTTTGATTTTAATTCTTTAACAATGACCCACTTGGAGAAACTGAACTAGGCCTCACATAATTCTGTTTTTCTTAAAATAATATAATAAATAGAGTCTTGTTTTAATTTTTGAGACTATTCCTCTCAATTCAAGGTCTGCTTTCATATTTTTTTCTATTTTCTGTCAAGTACATATAGACAACCACCCCAGAATATTTTTGAAACAATTTTGAAAATATTTTAAAATCTGCCATTTGCCAGCTCCAACTATAATTATTCTCTGCATGTTTTCCAATCACATGGGACAATTAGATGTAAAAGTCTAGGAGAGACTACCCTAGACAGGTTCATGAGCATTTGTCTTTATGGTGATTATAAAAGCTTTTATTTGTATGCTCTCAAGACCCATAATTATGGGAATACAGACTAAAACATATTTAATAGAAATACAAAACAAGTATTTTCTCCAAAAATCTCATATAATATTTTCTCTTTTTTTCTTTTTTTACCAATACTCTTGCAAACACTTCTGTCGTATCTACATTATTGTGGAGAATTATTTACAAGTAAATAATCAAATCACTCACTTTGGGACATCAGGGCTACTATTTATGTGTTTATATCATCACTGTAGCCCATTATCAGTAACTTGAGGAAAGCACATTCTGAAGAGAAATCGCTTTTTTGGCAACTTACAAAGTCAGACATTGTGTTGAGTTGTTTAAATATGTTTTATTGTTTCATCTTAATGATAACCCTCTGAAATATATAAACCTATATATCATTAAACATCACCTGTCCTTTAGAAAGCTCATATTTTCACAGAATTCCACTACTTTCTATGATATATGTGAGACTTTTCAGGGCAGGTCTTCTCATGATCACCTTTGCAATGATTTTTGTCTTCAAATTCTAAATTCTAAATTTTTGGTCTCATTCTAATTTGACCTCTTCTCTTTCCTCTTTTCTTACTTGCTCATGAAATATAAAACTATGACATAGTGAATTCTCTTGATTTTTTTTCCTTAATGTCACTCACACAAACAATGGTGTCAAATGTTACTGAAGACTTGCCCCTAATACCAACAGACTGGCACAAAACAACAGACAAGAAATGTTGACAGAGAAGGAGACAATATCAAGGGGGAGAGATGTTTTATCACTGCAGTCTCCCACCCCCCGACCCTGGCTGCTGCCTGGTACCATTCAGTGGCCTGATGGGAATCAGGCCACAATCACCCCCTGAGCTCTGCCTCCCCCACAACACATCAGTGGAAATTTCCTTCCATGAAACTTAGGAACCCTGAGCAAAGCTTCCTCTGTATTCACAGCCACTCCCCATCACTCACATCACCGCCTGACCTCCACCACCCCTGTAGAAAAATTGTCTTCCATGAAACCAGTCCCTGATGCCAAAAAGGTTGGGGATGGCTGATTTATCAGCTGTTTTTCATATATCCATTTTTATAGGATACCCATAATAACTATAACCATCACAGGGAATTTGCCATCAGCAGATAATTTTGTTTAATTTTGCTTTCTCTGTGCTGATAGCTGTGCCTAGCACATGGTATACATTCAATGCGCCATGAAAAATGGGCAGATTTTCTACCTAAGTTCTGTTTACCTCCTACTATGATGCCCCTCTATTAATCAAAATTCTTTTTAATATCTTCCTTCCTCATTTGCACTTCTCTTCATTAATTCTTTCCCACTTTATTTTGTTGAGCAAATGAGCTCTTGCTTTGTCTGTTCTATCTCCTTCCAGTTGTGCATGGAGAGCCAACAACCAAAATGATCCATCAGAAAGTTTCTGTTAAACAAATATAATCCTCCTTCTTCTGTGTTTGTGTGTGTGTGTGTGCATGTGTGTATACATGTATGCATATAATGATCACTCAGCCCATTCTATAAAATAAAAAAGACCAAATTAAACTTTCAATTATATCAGCTGTATAGAAAGACTTCCTGCCTTCCTCAAAACAATATGTTGTTTGATTAGCAAATTTTAACATTTTAAAATTGGACACTATATTGTAGACACTCAATAAATACTTTTGAAGGGTTAATTAGATTGGATTGGATGACTTGATTAGAGGATCTAAATATGAAGAGTAATTTCACTCTGAAAGTTATTTTTTAACCACAATTACTTTCTTTCATTGGTCTGTGGTGAATTATATTTATCACGTATAACATCTATTTTCTTTCACATTATTATAAATACACATATATGTATTATAAATACACAATCATTTCCTGGCCAGTCAGCCATTGTTATGCTGTTATATGAATACTATAAAACTAGTGGATTTTGTTACAGCTCAGATCCTGGCATACTGAAAGACTGTTGTCTCTCAGATACTAACTTTTCTTATTTGTAAAAAAGAACTTTCACTGTATGCCCTGCTTCTTTGACTTGAGGATCACATTCAGTAATAATTCAAATAATTTTAAAAAGGAAGATATTATTATTTAAAAAATTGGGGACCTTAAAGCATTGGATGATGCCATTAACAAAGATATTAAATATTAATTGATGCACTTTTAATAATAAAAGGCAGACTTCATTTGAAAATCTCTAGTCACACCCTGTCTGTCTCATGTGATCTTGTGAGAAAGCTCTAACTCTACATCTCAACTGTATATCTGAGAAGTATAATTATAATTTTATAAAATTTATACCATTACCAAAATTATAATTATTGGATTATACTTTGTTGATGGGATGTCATTTAAATATAAATGCCAGTATACATCTACTAATATTACTAATGGTGATTTCCTATCAGTAAAATATACATTAATTATACACAAAACATTTTTAAACACAGGAGTGGCTTTCTAACTAATTCAGTTTTGTGATTTTCCTAAAGTTAAATGGGGAAAGAAAACAAACACATAAATGTCAAAGAAGTAAATTACATTTGTGCCATTTTATTTCCACTAAGATTGATTTTACCAGAAGCATAGATAGACATATTTAAAAATACGATTTGAAAAACTTTTTAGCTCTACTTTACACCTCAGAAATAAACCTTTTTCTTCACTTTGGTCTAGAGTTTTCCCAACAATGATTACAGTTCTGAAACATTCATATAAAAGCTTTTATTTTTTAAAAATAATAATTTAATATAAATGCATTAATATGAATTTTTTTAAATAAACATGACTGTTGCCTCTGATAGTCCTAGTGTAGCCGCCTTCTCCCAGTGCTCACCCATTCTCCATAAAATAATGCGCAGTCCTTGACAAATAATTTTGTTGAGATGTTCTGGCTTCATGTAATGGATGGTATATCTTAATCTAAAAAATTATTTATCTATCTTATTCAATTTAACATGATTAAGACACTCTGAGTTATTATAACTTAGAGAAACCCCTTAACATTTGAGATCCAGGGAAACAAATGAGACTGATAACAAGTAAATACTGTTTTAATATCATCATTTTACATTCAAAACACAAGAACTCATCCCATAAGTAACAAACTAATTACAAGAATTTAGCACAGACACAATTCCACCCACCCCAGCCACGTTCACCAAAGGAGAGAAAACAGTCACACAGAAAGCTTATTCAGAATGTTGTCCAGCCATGCCTTTAAACTAAATCTTTTAGCCATAGTAAAAGAGAAGGGCTAGGTAAAAAACAGTAGATCAGGGCAGGATAGTCAAAACATATCTATTTTTGAGAAATATCTGGAAAATCTACAATCTGTCTTGAAAATTAATCTCTTCTTTCTCTTTTGATCCATATGGCTTTCCCTCCGCTGCCTGCTCCTTTCAGCTGATCTAGTAAACAGGCCTGGTGGCCATGGGAAAGGGCCGGCCTGCAAGACCAGTTTTGATTGTTCACTTCACAATGGCATATGACAGAAGCTTCCCAGATTTGGCTCTGAAAACCCTTGCAAAGTGTCTGCTGGCTGTTATCATGCACCAACCTACTGGCCATATGCAAATAGGATTCTGTTTAGAAAATCTAGTTAGTCCTCTGCTGCTGGTCTCAGGGAGAGCGAGTTCCAAGAGGCTCAAGCTGCCGGCCCATGGGGCCTTGTGTTTCTAATGCCAAGGAACAAAATTAATTTTGTTTTAAAACTACAACATGATCAGAAAAATAATTTTTAAAAGATGGATGTAGAGTGAATAGAGCATTGATGGATTGCTAGAAAAGGTTTGTCATGTCTGAGGAAGAAATATTTCAAGGAATTTTATGTAGAGGGGAAAAATTAGAAAGATCTTTCTATTCAAAGTGGTTAGCCCCCTCAACACAGAGGTTTTGTAATTCCTTGTATATACCTTGTATATATCAGTATTCTGTGTATTGCCCCATTATTTACCCTCCCAACTGACTAAATTCTCCAAATCTTTGCACTATGCTTTACATATAGATAGCATTCAATAAATGCTAATTGAATAAATAAATGAATGAATTACTAATGTTATCTTTATGACTGCGTGAACTGCTATATCTTGTTTCTTATCCTTCACATTTTACACTAAAAATTTTGTTCATTTATGTGAGGAAATAACCTTTCCTTATGGCTCTCTTGAGTTCACTACTTTTTATTTCTTCTTCTCTTTAAACTTCTAAATAATTATAGGGAAAGGAGGGGTGATTTTGGTCTTCAGAGCTAATTTGACAGTCAACAGAGGTGTATACTTATCACAACTGGGGAAGAACTGTTAGTGGTACCCGACAGTATCTATCAAGGGACTATCAAGGATGCTGCTAAGCATTATATCATACACAGGACAGCCCCAACAACAAAGAACTATTCAACTCAAAATGTCAATAGCACAGAGGTTGAGAAAACCCATCATAAAAAATTTGTCCTTCTTCACTAAAGAGTTTCAGGCTAACTTGTTTTTTTTTTGTTTTTTTTTTTTTCTTTCTGAGTTGAAGGTGTGATGATTCGCCCTCTGGGCCATGTGATGAAGATTGTTTCATCTTTTTTGTGTTACCCCTGTGCCTATTGTCACCTAATCTGATAATAGCCTGTTGCCAGAGATCAATAAAGGTGCAACCAGGAGAAAGTTGGCACTTAGCCCTCAAGGTTGCTCCCAATTCATTTTCTGGACTTCAGTCCATGGACAAGTGTGCCTGGTTCATAAACAAAACCTAGCCCTTAAAAACAAAGGCTGCTGATGCCCCACAATATTTTATCTTTCTTATGGGTAAAACCATCTCTTATTTGTTTTGAAAACAAGCTATAAAAATGCAAAGGTATGTCTGCACAGTCCTGGACTACCACTTCTAAATGTACACACAAATATACACGTGTGTGCATCAATGCCCACACATACAAATCCTACATGCTTGTTTTCTTTGCTGTAGCTCTAGAAAATCAAAAGCTAAATTCTAGAAACCAAGGTGGATTTGAGCTTTCACTTTAAGCTCTTTTTGGGACTGCCAGTTCAGTGATAAATTAGAAACATGATGTGAATAAAGTAAAAACATTAGGTATTTCCCTCAGCCTAATTGTTTGCTCTGCATTTAAATAAATGACCTATGGTAGAGAAAATAAATTAGCTTTGGAATCCAAATTAGGTATAGATTATTCACTTTCTGATCTATATCATGTGTGATTACTTATAAAATGTTAAACAACTTTAAAAATAAAATCATGAAAAAACACAGAAATATAAAATCAGTAAGTCTATGTCTCTGTTTCCGTGTTCTTTCTTCTGAATACTCTTATAAGATCTCGTGGAAGGACAATTTTGGGTCGCAAGGCTACAGAGATGAAAGCTTCTAGATTCCTTTCTCTGCTTACATGTTCTTCATCCTTTGTCCTTGTTGTGCCTGCCTTTCATTGCTATAGGTTAGGGGTTGGTTAATCACAGGTCAGTCTAATCCCTCCTGAAGATCCTGTTTTGAGGCCAGAAAGCTAAGTGTGAAATTTTTACTTTTCTCCAGCTACTGTTACTTAATCCAAGTCTTAAATCAGCACCTCCCCTTACAAAAGGCAATCTAGGAACCAGCCACCAGTCTGAGCTGGTGAAATTAACTGATTCTCAAATTTCTGCTCTTTTTGAATTAATAACTAACAGTTGCATCCTTATGTTTTGTAATAGCACCTTCAAATTCTGACTCTAGTAGACGTAGTGACTCAAATCTTGATTACAATTGGTAACTGCTTAAAATTCTGAAAACACCCCTACTGTCTCATTCATTCATCTCTTCATCGATGAATATTGACCAAGTACCTTTGATATCACAGACCCAAGGTTAGGTAAAGTGAAGGGCAAGAACATTAATAGGGTAAAGTTTGCTTCCAAATAAATAAATCAGGACCATGTATTATCTGCCAGGCATGTGGGCTTGTCCTCCTGATATTTACAGTGTCAGAACTGAAAGATGTCCACTCATATGCATTGATATGAACTGTGTTTAACATTAGTCTCAACTCACAACCTTATTTTAGACACTGTTTTTCATCCTTCGTTTTGTGTTTACACTTTTTTCTTCCTCCTTTTCTCTTCTTTTTTCCTTTTTTATCTTCCTCAGGATGTATTCATTGAGAATCTATGATGAGGAATGCGTAGTGCTAAGTACCCTACTAGGGGATACAAGATAAAGTTGACTTTGCTCCCATATCAATGAGTTCAAAGTTTTGCAGAGGGATCTGCTCAGTGACAATTTAAGTGAAGGAAGAAAGAAGTAATTCTAATAAAGATGTAATTCTTCCCTTGGATGAGGGAAGGCATCCTAGAGGAAGAGATTTTTGAGATGAGCCTTTATAGAGAAGCAAGACTCCTACAGGCAAACAGATTTAGAGTCCCACTGGACTGATGGTCCAGATTGAGCCAAGATTTCAGAATGCCTGTTGAATTCAATGAAGGTAAAAATTTTGTGGTCCCATGTGGTCAGTATAGGATCCCTGCACTGGGATAAAAGACTAAATGCTAGCCCAGTAATAGCCTAAAATTGTGTGTTGAGAAACTTAGAGACTATATTTTTATATCATGATGATATAACATAAGTAGATATAGATATGTAAATGCTTTTTTATATACAGAATGGGGCTATCAATTATTTATAGAAACAATCCTGCAGAATGGAACTTTAAGGAAATTTTCAGGTTCATTTTTATTGCTCAAAGAGTTTATGTATCTCTTTAGCTATAAAAACAAAGCATTGTCATGCTGTGTTTATTATGGAAAAATCTCTCTGTCCTGCATAAATGATTTTGGTTTTCAACAACTTCTGATGACAGACTGGAATTTCCCTTTTCAAGCCAACTTTCTTTGTCTTTTCTCCAGAAAAATCACCTAGATTTGTCATGCTTCGTTCAAATTACTTCTGAATGTGCCTCATATCTTAGTGTATAGTTCATAATTGATACCTTATTTATTTCGAATTTTTCAACCAAAAGGTTTTCAGGGTTTATTAAGGAAGATAGAGCAATACATCATCTTAGTTTTTGGAAAATATCTGCCTTCATCAGGAAAATTTTTGGTAGGTATTGATAAATTTTTTGTTTCTTTATCTTTAGAACCAAACTAAAAACCACTTCCAAGTTTACAAATATGTTGAGAAATTTAAAGTGATTGGGAAAAGTCACAATTTCCATTGAAAGCTTCAAGGCTCTAAATTACTTCATAGAACAAACTATTTTAATGCTTTTTAATGACTTCAAAACTATATACAGGCTATAAGATTAGGGTATTTAACTAGCTTGCCTCTATACTTTCTTCTATCACTAAGGTCCTAGATTCAACGTTTCCAAAATGGTAATTAATTCACAAAAATTCTTGGTAAATAGTAGCATAAATTTATAGATAAAGTATAATACTTCAAGTTTGTCCTATAACTCTGAGAGCTTTTAATCATTTAATTAGGTTTCAGAATAACTTTTGTCTCACAAACATCTAGGGATATATATTATTAAAATAATATTCTCTGAGACTTCAGTAATCATATTTGAAAATAAAAGGGTTAATTTGAAGATATTTTTACTTAAAAGTCATTCTTCAAAGCAATAACAAGATATTCAAATGTTAAAATGATATGTTTCGGAATCTGATGACCTGTGGTTGTACTGCGGTCATTTCTATTAACAAGTTGTGTGATCTTTGGTAGATTACGTAACCTCTTCAAACATCAGATTTAAAATATAAACTGGAGATTATAATTGTACCTTCATTACAATGCTTCAAGAATTAAATGTGATAGTGGATTCATAAGTAATACTATGCCTGCTATAAAGCCCAATTTATAAGTTGGAGCTAACACACTTAACAAAAATTTGAAAACTTAGAGAAGCATCTTGGACATTTTAAACAAGAGGATATTTTGCTTCCCTACAGTTTGTTGTTTCTGAGTCTATTTTTCAACATGATAAAGATTTCATACATTCATTTGTAACAAATAGATTGTGCCATTTTCAATTCTGGCATTTAATCTATGATCAGTAGTATTCACTTCCTCATTTAGTGCTTGTCTATAAATACCGGCTTTCTCTATGTTTTTTCCCATCTTTCTTTCTTAGCTCTTATGCCAGTTTGAAGACATGGCTACAAGCTCTTTGACACTCCTCCTCATCTTTTAAGTCTGGAAGGGCTTGTAACGGCTTCAATCAACAAAATACATGCAAAGTAACTCTAAGTGAATTTCAAAACTAAGCCAAAAGTGTATGTATGCAGCTCCTGTCTTTCTCTCTAGAACACTTCCTCTGACACTGTGAGCCTCCAGGTAAGATTTCCAACTACCTTGAAGCCACCATGCTGGTGCTTTGATTGGCAGTTCCAGATGAGTGCCACTATTCAGCTATCTCCTTCAGGGTACCAGATGTGCAATCAAAACTTCATCAGTATATCCACAAGACAGATATCACCAAGTACCACTGTCAATGCCATATAGAGAAGAAAATTGGATTGCTGTGTTCTGGTGAATTGCTGAACCACAAAATCATAAGATTTAGTAAATGGTGTTGCTTACAGCTCTAAGTTCGAATAGGTAGTAATGCAGCCACAATAGGTAACTGGCATGCATACATTTTTAGAGTTTACCTTATACACATTCACAATTTGACCCCCAAATTATTTGCACTTGTCAAATTGAGGCTGAAAATAATGAACTTCATAATGAGGTAATTGCACATACAATTGGAGAGAAATACTTTCATTTGGGAGAAACGGCAATAGAGTTATTATTCAATGAACCCATTTTAAGTGCAATTATTTGCAGGTTAATTTCTGCCCCTATGACTAATTGCAGGCAGAAGGATTTGCACAAAAAATGGAATGCCTACCAGAAATTCTTTAGAAATGCATCTCTTTATTACTCCGTATAGGTTTCAGGTGGCCTGCGGCCATTAAGCATCAGAAGACATTACTCAGAAGGGAAGTTGTACTCCTGGTACTCTGCCTAACCTGCAGTTGTGCCATTAACTCATCGTTGCCTAAAATTCTTAATATTTTTATATTTTATGTTATATCCTCAACTATTATATACTATTAACATGCCCTTTAGCCTCCTCAATGTGTCCACAATTATGACTTTATTATGTTGCACAATCAAAGATTCTGGTCTATTCATAGGTAGTCTAGAGGAAAAAAATGCTTTGTTCACTGCATCTTTTAAAATATATACTATTTGTATGTTTACTACAGATATATAGAAAAATAATACAGACTTAAAGAAATAGACATCAATTTGAATGACCATAACCCAGAAATAAAAATGTGTAAATCTCTATATATTTATCAAAATGTCCTTATTATATTAATATATATGTGTAACATATTACAAAGATGATTCACGTCTGCATGTTGTCTGTAAATTTCTTTATTTATGTATTAATATATCATGAACGCTAACCATGGAAAATAAAGATGTTGCATCATTTGTAATCTCTACATATTATTTCATTCCTTAACTTTTTTGACCTATTATTGTTACACTTGTATATTATTTTCAATTTTTCACTAGTACAAACAATGCATTGAAGAATATCATGAGTATCTTTAGGCAATTGCCTGGTTATTTTTTAATGATATGTTTCTGAAAGTTGAATTCGTAAATCATAATTTATAGATATGTTTGTAGAGTAGGAGATGTCTCTTGCCACATAAATCCTGAGGGTATAGTTTAATGGCCACTATAATAAGGAAAAGAAAAATTATCATGTTATAATTTAAAAGATGAAGATGTTCAAGAATACCTATAGAGAAGTTTCTTTCTCATTAAATACAGTTTGTCTGAAGAATTTTTGAATATGTATTCTGATTCATCAGGAAAATTGTTTAACTTTGAAATGAAGAAATCTCAGCTATTCAGTCAGCAGTGCTACAAAGTCATGGAGGTGTCAATTCTAGAAAATTGGGACTTGCACCACTCATCTTTGGAATACTGGAGAAAATTATTATGACTTCACTTTGGGTAGATTTGGCTATAATTTATTGAAATAAGACAAATGATTGTTTACAGATTCTTGGGGTGTAGGGGTGATGGAGTGGGCAGTGTGAGTACAGTTTCCCTGCATGGTGCTATACCAGACATAATTTCATCGCCCAGCCTTACATTTTTCTCACTAAATCAGGGGAATCTAGTGACTTGATTAAACACACACAAAAAAACCCACTATCATAGTCAATCTTGCCATGAGTTAAACTTGGTATCAGTGTAGAATTCTGAAGAGTTTTAACATATATGTGTACACACACAAACAATCTGACACTAAAATTTGGCTAAAATTCCTCTCAGTTGAGCTTTTCTTCATAGTTGTGAAACAGAAGGTACTAGTGTGAAAATTTTACAATAAAACTGATATCAAAATTAAACACTTAAACATTCTAGTGGAAACTAGAACATACAAGATGTATGTGAAGAGTTATAATATTCTCATTTGAGAAGTAATAATATTATGACACATAAAAAAGAAAAAAATACTGCCTTTAACATATAAAACTTCTTTATAAAAATAAAAAACACAGAAAGCAAAGGTGTATGCTGAAAATATTTATAAATAAATGAAAAATAGATAGCTAATACCTGTATAATTATGGCCCTAAAAGGAGAGGAATGATGTGTTACGAAAGGAAGATGTCTATAGAGTTGAATAGACCCATTACATTTGTAATTTTCCATATCTATGAAATGTTGTAATGGTGGGTACCAACCTTGTAAAGTTAATAGCAATGGGCTTAAAATTCTCAGTAATTAGAGCTATTTTGACTTTTTTAAATTAAATTATGATTCAAAAATTTAAAAAGCTCTGATTCAAGCAGACAAAAAATAAAAGTTATTAATGTACTTGAAATAAAATTGAAGTGATAAAAACATTAAAACATAATTGTTATTTTAAAATAACATTGCAATATGAATTACTTAACCTGAATTTTAAAAAAATGTTGGGGAAATATGATTGAGGAATTAATGAAATGTGGCTTATAAGGTCATTATTTTATTGTATCACAAAAATATGCCTAGCTGCCTAAATACCCCGCTGTGATTATTCTAATCTTTTAATATAAAACTATAAATTATAACTTAGTCTCTGTGTATTCTTTTTTTTTGACAAATTTATTGAAGTATAATTTACATTCCATGCCATTACTCCATTTTAAGTGAACAATTAAATGATTTTTAGTAAATTTACCAAGTTGTACAGCTATTCACATATATCAGTTTTAGAAGATTTCCTTCTCCATATTAAGTCCCCTAATTCCCATCCCCAACTACATTTCAAGCGTGCCCCTCCCCATCACAATGCTCTCCACATCACTCAAATGTGGGTCTACCCCCTCCAATCCCTGAAACCCTGATGGACATCACCACCATTTGAGCACCATAGTGTTAATCAGTCAGTACCAATTTGATGGTGAGTACATGTGGAGCCCATTCTTCCAGTCTTGTGTCACCTCACTTTGAATAATGGGCTCGAACTGAATCCAGGATAATATAAGCGGTGCTAGCTCACTGTCGTTTATAAAAATTGAGCTGTGTATTCTTTTATTCTCACTGTTTCCAATCAATTTTCTTATAGTCTATGGTGACCCCCATCTAAGGGATTTGGCCCCACGGGGAGGAGCAGCTGACCTCCTCATGGGCCTGCTGTGCCCCG
>CAUYRT010020702.1:0-23341 GCA_963574885.1 Lepilemur ruficaudatus
ATAGGGGGAAGGAAATCTCCTAAAACTGATTTATGTGAATAGCTGTACAACTTGGTAAATTTACTAAAAATCATTTAATTGTTCACTTAAAATGGAGTAATGGCATGGAATGTAAATTATACTTCAATAAATTTGTCAAAAGAAAAGACAAAAAATTATAGATGCTGGTGAGGATGCAAACTATGGGGAACAATAGCACACTGCTGACGGGAATGTAAATTTAGTGTAGTCAGCATGGAGATTCCTCAAAAAACTAAAAATCGAATTACCATGTGGATGATCCAGCAATCCCACTACTGGGTATATATCCAAAGGGAATGAAATCAGTATATTGAAGAGATATATGCATGCCCATTTATACTGCAGCACATTCATGATAGCCAAGACATCGAATTAACCTCGGTGTCTGTCAACAGATGAACGAATAAAGAAAATGTGAGGCCGGGCACGGTGGCTCACGCCTGTAATCCTAGCACTCTGGGAGGCCGAGGTGGGCGGATTGCTCAAGGTCAGGAGTTCGAAACCAGCCTGAGCAAGAGCAAGACCTCATCTCTACTATAAAATAGAAAGAAATTAATTGGACAACTGGAAATATATAGAAAAAATTAGCCAGGCATGGTGGCACATGCCTATAGTCCCAGCTACTCGGGAGGCTGAGGCAGTAGGATCACTTGAGCCCAGGAGTTTGAGGTTGCTGTGAGCTAGGCTGACGCCACGGCACTCACTCTAGCCTGGGTAGCAGAGTGAGACTCTGTCTCAAAAAAAAAAAAAAAGAAAAAGAAAATGTGGTATAGATACATAATGGAATATTTTTAAACCATAAAAAAGGATGAAATCCTCTCATTAGCACCAAGATGAATGGTCATTGTGTTAAGTGAAATAAGCTAAGCACAAAAAGACAAATATTGTATGTCCTTAGTCATAAAGTTGATAAGTTAGGAATAAAAAAGTTGATCTCATGGAGGTAGCAAGTAGCATGATAGTTCCCAGAAGCTGAGGATGGTGGAGGGGATGAAGATAGGTTGGTTAATGATACAAAAATATAGTAGACAGAAAGAATAAGTTCTAGTGTTCAATATCACAGTAGGGTGACTATAGTAACAAAACTTTATTGTACATTTGAAAACAGCTAGAAGAGAATATTTGAAATGTTCCCAGCACAAAGAAATTATAAACATTTGAGGTGATAAATATGCTAATTACTGATTTGATCACTACACATTTGTGCATGTATCAAAATATCAGATGTACCCCATAAATATATAAAATTATTGTGTATCATTTAAAAAATACTTTAGGGATATGGAGATGGAATAAATGTATTTGTGAGAAGGACATGAGTTTGGGGGAGGCAGGGGCAGAATGCTATATTTTTAGTTTGTTCCCTCTGAAACTCGTATCAAAACTTAGTCCCAAAGGTGGTAGTATTAAGAGGTGGGACCTTTAAGTGGTGATGGGCTCTGCTTTCATAAATGGATTAATCCACTCATGGATGTATGTATTAATGGGTTATTGGCTAAATAGATTATAATAAAAGTGGGACTGGTGGCTTTATAGAAGAGAAAGAGAGATCTGAGCTAGCATGCTCAGCCCCCTCACCATACGATGCCCTGCAACACCTCAGGACTCTGCAGAGTCCTCACCAGCAAAAAGACCCCCACTAGATGCATCCTCACAAACCTGGACTTTTCAGCACTGTAAGAAATAAATTTTGTTTCTTTATAAATTACTCAGTTTCAGGTATTCTGTTATAAGCAATGGAAAACTGACTAAGACACAAACCAAGACAAGGATCCTATTTATATTTCCTTTTTAGGTGGCCTGGAGAGACAGATTTTATTAGGAAAGAGAAAATACAGAAGATACGTTGAACAAATACCTCATTTCCTTTATTCCAAGATACAATCTGCCCATTTTAATGTTTCTGAAATCAGGATACCTCTTTCATTGGGCATGTGTGCTTGATATAGAAACTTTTCCCCTAAAGATGTTATTAAATAGATAATGTATCTTAAAATGTATTGCATCTGACAATCAAGTATTTTTTTAAAAAGAGTATAAAAACAGATTTGTGTGGGGATATGTGAGCACACAGGACAATTCATGGTCAGGATGATAAGCATACTCTGTGGCTTCCTTCCCACTTCCACCCTTCAACTACAAGCCTAATTAATGTGATTGTAATAAAGCTTTCCTGACAATTCCTCTACATAACCATGTGTTTATGATGAGCTCTATCTGACTGTGAAGGATGGTGCATAAAACTATAAAGGGATGTGAACGATGCCCAACATTGAAAAACCAGAAGCATATTGTAGGATTCTGGCCCATGCCACAGCAAATAATTACCTTTGCCACCCCCACCTCCCATTCATGTGATCCATTATCAATCTACCTTACAATAAAAAAAATGTAAACTTTTTTCTCTCTTGTTTCAGTAAAGATAGAGATTCACAGAAGCAAATTTCAGGACAACTGCTGATATTATATTGGGGAATAGAATGCTGTTTTAGAGAGGAATCACAATCCAGAGAGCAAAAACAAGGATCTGAATTTGAACCCTGGCTGCTTCACCTGGGTTTGTGTGACTTAACCTTTCCTTGACTTCTTTTGATTGTCCCTAGCTAATAACATCCAACATAGAGTAATAAAACACTGACTCACTTCCCAGAGATGTTTTAACCAGCAATGAGTAATGATTTTTCAAAGACTCTTCACTGCTATTATTAAAGCCTGGGATTTCAAAATCAAAATATCTTAATTTTCTTTAAGTTCTTACTTCTACAAAATCATAATGCTCTTGTGTTTAGTAGAGAGCTTAATCAGAGACCAAAGCTAAATGTGAGATGATGGAGGGAAAATGTTATAGTATATTATTAACAGAAATGAAATAGCTGCATAAGCCAGGTTTGAAAGCTAAAATAAATGATACATTGTCAACCACGAACTACTTCAAGAAATAAGCTTCCTTTCTAGTATAAAACTTCTTAACTAACCTCCATAGTCCACCTTAAATTAGAGTAATGGTGGAGTTCATGGATCCAAAGCTTAGGAGCTGCCTAGATCTGGAAAACAGGGCTTTCATCTGTGAGAATGTTCCAAGAAATGTTTTTGAGAAATTCAAAGTGAAGGGCAAATACCTACAAACAGCAGGCAGCTACCTTGTGACCACTTTGGAGCCATTAATATAAATATAGATTCTTTCCCTGAGGAAAAAGGTGGGAAGAAATCCCCATAAAGGGAAAAAGCCTGCACTGTGTAAATGGAGTAACTATCAGTAGATCAATATCAGCTTCAATCATGGAAACACTTCTGTATTCAGATGGGAGTAACTCTGACATAATCAACCTTACCTGAGTTGAAGGGGAAATTTGAAAGTTCACACAACACAAAAATGCTCCTTTGCCTTAGCTACTGAGGTTTCGAGGGGCACACTTGGTCTAGCATTGTTAAACTACCCTGTTGGATAGATTCAGCTTACTAGAATATCTCTAACTGCTATGTTATGAAATCACAGTTCATTGTTTAAAGCACCTTTATGGTCTTCCAGCAACACTTCCCTCAACCTGACGGGACTTCCCTCTCAATAATGCTTCTACAAAAGTCAAAATCATGTGCCTGCTGTATCTCTTAGATCTCTCTCTCTCTCATTCATGCCTTCTTACATTTAATGCTTAATAAATGTTGGTAGCCCCATCCAATAGTGCTATTTCCCCAATAAATTAAAAAATTCTTTATTTTATTAGAAAATAGCTCAAAATAATAGTGAAGAAATTCATTAAAGGAATTAAGATGTCACACTAAAAACTTTTCAATTAATTCAAAAGAAAGCAGTAAAGGAGGAACAGAGAAACAAAAAAAAAGTATGAGATAGAAAATAAAAAGTAAAAGAGCAACATAAATCCAATTACATCAATAATGTCATTAAAAGTGAATGAAATAATTCAAAGATTATTAGACTATATAAAAAACAAGATCCAACTATATGCTATCTACAGGAGACACACTGTAGGGTCAAAGACACAAAGTGTTGAAAGTAAAAAGATGGAAATATATATATTGTACAATAAGCAAACACAAGAAAGCTGGAGTAAATTATGCTTAACATCCAAAATAGACCTTAAAACAAAAAATAAGTTACTAGAGATAAAGATAGACATTTTATGATGATAAAATTGTCAATTCATCAGAAAGTTATAAACATATATGCATTTATCAACAGAGCTCCAAAATACATAAAGCAATAGCTAACAAAATCAAGAAAGACATAGGTGATTCAACAATAATAGTTATTTATTTCTAGAAGAGTAGAAAAACTAGAGAGAAGATTCAAAAAGAAATACAGAAGTTGAGCAACATCATAAAAAACTAGACTTAAGACTTCTATAGAATGCTCTAAGAAACAATTACAGAATATGGATTCTTCCTAAACCCACATGAAAATTTCTTCAGAGACCACCATATGCTAGATGATAAAATAAGCCTCAATAAATTTAAATGATTGAAATCATGCAAAAATGTGTATATCAACCACAATAAAATGTAATTACAAATCAATAACAGAAAGAAATTTAGAACCCTTGCAAATATGTAGAAGTTAGACATCTTTTTGAATAAACAATGTGTCAAACTAAAAAAAAAAAAAAAAAAACCACAAGAGAAATTTTAAAATCTTGAGATGAATGAAAATGAAAATGTAACATCAAGACTTACAAGATGCAGCTAAAGCAGTGCTTTGAGGGAAATTTATAAGTGGAAATGCCTGTGTTAAAATAGAGTGAAGATCTCAAAATCAGTAACCTATCCTTCACCTTAAAACACTAAAAAAAGAAAAAATAAGCCAAAATAAGCAGAAGGAATAAAATAATAAACATTAGATAAGAAATTAATGCAATAGCAAAATTGGATAGCCACATGTAGAAGACTAAAACAGGATCCATACTTCTCACCACTAACAAATATTAATTCACAATGGATAATAGACTTAAAGCTAAGGCATAAAACTATAAGAATTCTGAAAGAACAGGTTGAAAAAATTCTTACAGATGTCAGCCTAGGTAAAGAATTTATGAAGAAGATCCCCAAAAAAATCACAACAACAACAAAAATAAATAAATAGTACCTGATTAAATTTAAAAGCTTCTGCACAGTTAAAGAAACAATCAATAGAACGAATATACTACCTACAGAATGGGAGAAAATATTTGCATGCTACACATCTGAGAAATAACCAGAATCTACAAAGAACTCAAACAAATCAGCAAGAAAACTTCAAAAAACCCCATTAAAAGATAGGCAAAAGACATGAACAGAAGTTTTTCAAAAGAAGATAGACTAAGATAGACATATGAAAAAATGCTCAATGTCTCTAATCATCAGAGAAATGCAAATCAAAAGCATGATGAGATATCATCTAACTCCAGTGAGAATAGCTTTACCAAAAAATCCCAAAACAACAGATGCTGGCATGGATGCAGAGAGAAAGGAATATTCATACACTGCTGGTGGGACTACAAACTAGTACAACCTCTATGGAAAGTAGTATGGCAATACCTCAGAGAACTAAAAGTAGAACTACCATTTGATCCACCATTCCCACTATGGGGTATTTACCTAAAGGAAAATAGGACATTTTATTAAAAAAAAACTTGTATTCAAGTGCTTATAGCAGCACAATTCACAATTGCAAAGATGTGGAAACAACCCAAGTGCCCATTAATATATGAGTGGATTAATAAAATGTGGTATATGTATACCATACTCAGCCATAAGAAAAATGGTGAACTAATTCCTTTTGTAACAACCTGGATGGAACTGGAGACCATCCTTCTAAGTGAAATCACAAGAATGGAAAAACAAATACCACATGTATTCACTATTGAATTGGCACTAACTGATCAACACTCATGTGCACCTATGGTAGTAAAATTAAATGGAATTCAAGCAGATGAGAGAGGGGAAGTGGAGGGTGGGTAAATTCACTCCTAACAGGTATAATGCACACTACCTGGATGATGGACACACTTATAACTTTGATTCAAACTATGCAAAAGCAATTCACGTAATCAAAATATTTGTAGCCCTGTAATATTCTAAAATTTAAAAAAAGAAATTAAATTGGAAGTAGAAAAAGCAAAAGAGAAAATCAATAAAATCAAAAGTTAGTTCTCTGAAAAGATTAAAAAATATTGACAAACTTTTAGCTATATTGATCAAGAAAAATAAGAGAAGATTCAAATTACTAAAATCAAAAATGAAAGAGGAGACATCACTACCTACCTCACAAAATTAAAATGTATTATAAAGGACTACTGTTAATTCATGCCAACAAATTAAAAAATTTAAATGAAATAAAAAAAATTTTTAGACTCACACAAACTACTAAAACTGTCTTTTATAATAGTATATGAGAAGAAATAGAAATTCTAAATAATCTATTAGATGTAAAGAAATTGCATTAATAATTTTAAAACACCCCGCAAAGAAAAACCTAAATACAGATGGATCATACTGTTAATTCTACTAAATATTCAAAGAAGAAATTAATACCAACTTTTTTTACACACTCTTCCAAAAAGAAGAAGAGGAAATGCTTCCCAACTAATTCTATGAGTCCAGTATTATCTTGATAACAAAACCAGACAAAGACATCACAAGAAAACAAAACCACAGGCCAATATATCCTATATATACAAACTCAAAAATCTTCAACAAAATGCTATGATACCAAATCCACCAACATATAAAAAGGAATATAGACCATGACCAAGAAGGATTGCTACCAAGAATGCAAGGTTGTTTTAACATTCAAAAATCAATTAACACAATACTTCTTATCAGTAAAATAAAGAATAAAACCACATGACCATCTTAATAGAAGCAAAAAAAGGATTTGACAAAATCTAATATACTTTCCCTTTTAAAAAATGCTCAACAAACTGAATAGTAGGAACTTCTTCAACCTGATAAAAGGCATCTATTTAAAAAGAAAGCTACCATCATACTTAAACACGAAAAGCTGAATGCTTTCTCCTAAGATCAGAAACAAGGGAAGAATGTCTACTCTGGATGCTTCTACTCAATAAGGTACTGGAAGTTCTAACTAGGGCAATTAGGCAAGCAAAAGTAATAAAAAGTATGTAAATTAGAAAGGAAGAAGTAAAACAATCTCTATTTGCAGATGAAATTATTTTATATATAGAAAATCCTAAGAAATCCACTAAAGAACTATTATAGCTAATAAACAAGCTCATAATTCTGTAAAGTACAAGATCAAAATACAGAAAATCTATACCTTAGCAATGAACAATCAAAAATGAAGCCAAGAAAACAATTTCAGGTTGGATGTGGTAGCTCACACCTGTAACTGTAGCATTTTGGGGAGGCCAAGTCGGGAGGATAGCTTGAGGCCAGAATTTCAACGCCAGCTTGAGCAACAGCAAGACCCCATCTTTACAAAAAATGGAAAAATTATCTAGGCATGGTGACATGTGCCTGTAGTCCCAGCTACATGGGAGGCTGAGGCAGGAGGAACACGTGAGCCCAGGAGTTTGAGCTACCATGACGCCACTGCACTCTAGCCAAGGCAACAGAGTGAGACCCTGTCTCAAAAACAAAACAAAAAAGAAACCAATTCCATCTATAATAATAATAAAAGCAATAAAATACTTAGGAATAAATTTAATAAAAAAGTGAAAGCTTGTACTATAATTACAAAGCACTGTTGAAAGAAATTTCAAAAGAGCTAAAGAAATACAAGGACATCTGTGTTCATGGATGGAAAGACTTAACAATCTGTGAGATGGCAATACTTCCCAAATTAATCTACAGAATCAAGGCAATTTCTGTCAAAATCCCAGTTGGATTTTGGCAGAAATGAACAAGCATTAATCAAATTGACGTGCAAATGCAAGGGACCAAGTATAGCTAAGACAGTCTTGAAAAGGAGGAACAAAATAGGAGGACTCACACATTCTGATTTCAAAACTTACTACAAAACTAGAGCAATCAAGACAGCATGGTCATGGCACAAGGGCAGACATATTAATCAATGAAATTAAATTATAATATAAAAAAATAATTAAGAATAAAATTATTACATTTAGTAATTTTAATGAAATTTTTGAAGATAAGTCTTCACATTTATGGCGAATTGATTTTCAACAAGATGCCAAAACAATTCAATGAGGAAAAATAGTCTTTTCCACAAACGGTTTTGTAACAACTATATATCCACATGTAAAAGAATGAACTTTAACTTTTATCTTATGTCAGACACAAAAATTAACTCCAAATAGATATGAGACCTAAATGTAAAAGCTAAAGCTATAAAAATCTTAGAAGAAAACATAGGAGAAAATCACAGTGTCCCTGGGTTAGGCAACACCAAAAAGCATAAGTGACTAGAGAAAAGATAAATTGACGTCATCAAAAATTAAAATAAATTTGATGGGTTTTTTCAAATTTTCTGACAAAATTACAGAGGAAAATGTGCTATGGAGGCCTTTCTGGCAACTAACCAAAAAATTATGTTTTCTGAATTTTGTGATGTTTGTGGTATATGTCAGCGTTTTAAAGTTTGTACTTTGTTGTTATTCTAAGTAAATTCTAAGTAAATTCATTTCCTCACCTAAAAAACTAAAAACATTTGTGCTTTGAAAGATACCTTCAAGAAAGAGAAAAGACAATCCACAGAATGAAGAAACATTTGCAAATCATGTATCTAATAAGGGACTTACATCTAGAATAAAGAACTTTTACTACTCAATAAGAAAAGGACAAATAATCCAATTTAAAAAATTGACAAAAGATTTGAATATACATTTCCCCAAACAAACTATGCAAATGGTAAATAAGCACAGGAAAAGATGCTTGACATCATTAGCCATTAGGGAAATGCAAATTGAAACCACAAAGACTTCTCACTTCACACCCACTAGAATGGTTATAATTAAAAAGATAATAACAAGCACTATTGAAGATGTGGAGAAGTTGAAACCTTCATACCTTGCTGATGAGAATGTAAAATGGTACAGCCTCTCTGGGAAACAATTTGACAGTTCCTCAGAATGTTAATCAGAGAGTTATGACATGACTCAGCAATTCTACTACTAGGTATATATTCAAGAGAAATAAAAACATAGTCAACCCAAAATCTTGTAGATGAATGTTCCAATAGCCAAAAGCATTATTGCAGCATTATTTCTAATAGCCAAAGTTAATTATAACCCTAATATCCATGTACTGATCAATGGGTAAACAAAATATGGTCTATCCTTTAAATGGGATATTATTTGGCAATAAAAAGCAACAAAGAGACTGATTGATACATGCTACAACACTGATAAATCTTAAAAATACTATGCTAGTTAAAAGCAGACACAAAAAGTCACATATTTTATTACTCTAACTGCCTGAAATGTCCAGAAGAGGAAAATCCATAGACAGAAAGTAGACTATAGGTTGCCTAGAGCTTTGGGGTGTGACTGCTAATGGATATGGGACTTGTTTCGGGGCAGATTAAAGTATATGAAAATGGATTATGGTGACGATTTCACAACTGTGTGAACTTACTAAAGACCAATGAGTTGCACACTTTAAATGACAATTATATTGTATGTAAATTATATCTCCTTAAAGCTATGAGAGAGAATTTGCAATGGCTTCGTATCATGCCCAAATTGTTTTGCCAGTCTTTTAAGCCCCTCTCTACTCCAGAATCAGATCTCACACTACCTCTTTCTCCTTTTAAACACGTATTATCACACAATTTCTGTGGGTCAGGAATCTGGGAGTGGCTTAGCTGGGTCCTCTGGCTCAGGCTCTCAGTGTCCAGCAAGGCTGCAGTTATCGCAAGATTTGAATCAGGAAGTACCTACTTCCGAGGTCATTTATCTAGCTGTTCAATGCCTCAGAACCTGGCTGGGTGTTGGTGTCACTGCAGGGCATGTCAGCTAGCTTACCTCAGAGAAACCAATGACGGGACAGAGTGAGCAAGATAAAAGTCACTATCCTTCTGTAAACTAATCTTGAAAATGGCATCCCATGGATTTTGCTGTATTCTTTTACTTAGATGCCACTCACTAGATCCAGGCCACGCACAAGAGGAGGGCATTGCACAAAGGCGTAAAGACCAGGAGGAGGGATCGATGAGGGCTGTCACAGAGTCTACCCACTTCCACACCTTACACCGTCTGATCCAGGCAGTCAGGTTTCCTCGCCCTCTCACAAGTGTGCGATAACTCAACTCACTTTATCACTTTGCCTCACTCCTTTCCCAATCTGAAGTCAGACCATTATTCAGGATGAGCTCAAATTCCATGTGTTCCATGAAACTTTCCCTGATTACACTTTACTCCTCTCAACTCCTTTATGTTTTATAATTATACTACATAATTTTCCCCTTAATTATCTGCTGCCTTGCCTTATTATTCAAAGTATGTCTCTTCTAACAGCATACGCCTCACCTGAGAGTGTATGAGAAACACAGAATCTCAGGCCCCATTCCAGAGTTGCTACATCAGAATCTGCATTTTAACAAGATACCTAGGTGATCTGTATGCACATGAAAGTGTGGGAAGCACAATTGTACCATTCACTATTGTTTCACCTGTGTAAGTCTCACATCCTGGACAAGGTTGTGAATACTTGGAGAATTAGTATCATTTCTTATATTTTTTCTGCTCTTACACAAGCACATGAGCATATTATACAGGTTAATGCTGAGTACAGAGAAGAACACAAATTAAAGCTGATACAGAAGAAATACCACATGAACTGGCTGAATTTAACAAATAGGATATACAGAAGAATCAGATCCCAGCTCTGCTGCTCACCAATTAGTGTGACTTTGTTCAAGTCATTTAATTACTTTGCATTTCCAATTATTTATCTGAATTATGAGAGGACTACTATGGAATCTCTAATTTTCATTCCACTTCTAAATGTTTACTAATCCACAATAAAATTACAATGAATATAATTTGATATTGCTTAATGAGTAAGAAAACATTTCGGAATCATTTAGTGCCTAAATATCATCAATATGAACATCAGTGATAACTACCTTGTAGATGTGAGCAAATGTTGCTTAGTTCACGATTGTTTAGCAAAAACCATGTAATTGTATATCTTGGATTTGACTTCCCTTATAACTTGAGCCACACCAAATGTTTACCTAATTAAGGAAATAAAGTAAATTGTTAAAGAAGCCTAAAACAAATTTTAAGCTGGAGAACAAGAGGCTGGCTAGAACACATGAACTCCCCCCCTCTTTGCACTCTGGGAATCACCCCCATACTTCTTAGCTCTGCCTTGAAAAAGGAGCTTTTGTCCTATAAGAATCAGATTAGAACATTTCCTAATCTGATTCTTAAACTGATTTGTGTGAATAGCTGTACAACTTGGTAAATTTACCAATAATCATTTAATTGTACACTTAAAATGGATTAATTGCATGGTATGCAAATTATACTTCAATAAAATTGTTTTAAAAAAGAAAAAAGAAAAAAATATACTAAAAGCCATTGAGTTATACACTTTAAATGGATAAATTGTATGGTATGCAAATTATATTCCAATAAACCTGATAAAAAAAATTTAAAAAAGAATCAGATTAGAAACAAGGACTTTGCCTTCAAAAGAAAATTATAAATTTCCACCTGGGCCTCAACACTTTTCCCTGAAGAAGGAGGAGCTGGATCTGTTAGCTAAAGTAGCAGAACGAGGCTGAGTGAATAAAGGAGCGGACACATAAACAGGTGGTTGGTTTTTTTTATAGAACTCAATTGAATTTCTTCTTCCACCTGCAAGTAAGGTCCAATCCCACCTGCAGAGTTTAAATTGGCATTTCCCCTGAGGACCTGGACTCCGATTACATCTTATCTTTTGATCACTATGTCAAGTTCAAGGACTCCACCTCCTCTCCAGGAATAAAGAGCTGCCCTTCCCCATCATCACCTTCCACATCATGTCTCTGCTTCAGCCTTCTGTTCTCTCTTCTGCAGAAGAATCCTAATTCCACAGCAGCATTGTTCTTAAACATCAGTTTACTTTATACATTTCTTTTTTTTGGTTCTTTACTATAAGAACAAGCCCTGGGTGTGGAGAATTGGTCTCACAGTGATAATAAGGCTGAACTGAGCACTTGTGGGCAAGAGAGAAAATAGCTGTGGTTCCAGATGAGGGGCCTGAGTTATGGAGCCATGCTTGTCTCCACACTTATTTGTCTAAAATTCACCATAAATCTTAACTTCCTGCACAACTGCTAGAAGAAACAGAGTCCAGCTACCTACCTTTAAATTTATGAGAAGAATGATGCTGGTGATGATGATGATAACAATAATAACACTAGTAATTGATGCTGTTGGCTGCCTCTGAACAGAAGCACACAGAAGCACATTTTTGGTTTCTGTCCTCAGGCTCCAAAGTGGTTCACATGATGCAAATTGGCCAAGTGTACTCAGCGCTTTGGCATTTTCATTTAATCTCTCTGCCCACTCTCCCATCTTGGCACTGGCCTCACTTTGAAATGTATTGCTGTTCCTGTGCAAACTGGACAATAAGGGTGGTTATCAGACTTTGAGATCATTTGGGACATGCAGGCTTCCAGAGATTGTTATCCTACAAGGACAAAGTCAAGAATAGACACGGGAGTTCAAAGTCTGCCTGGGGAAGAGAATTCTTGTATTCCTCTAGCAGCTAAGTTCTCCGTACAGCCAAACACTACTTTAGTAAAGTTGTCCGGAAACTGTTCCTTCTATCTAGCAAACTCAGGCTCCTGGCCAGAAGCAGCAGAGCCATCACAAAGAAAAAAGGTACAATGAGCATTATACTGGAACAAGGTCAGGGAACAGATCCACTATTATCAATAATTCTAAACCTTGAGCAAGCCACTTCTCCCAGGTGCTCAGCTTTCTGTATGAAATGCAAGAACTTGCCTGATCATAAATGTCTTGTAGAACATTTTTCATGAATACAGATTTTCAGACTGCTGCCCTAGAGATGCTGGTTCAGTAAGTCTAGCAGTGAGGTCCAGGAGTCTGCCTTTTAACAAGTGACCCAGGGAAACACAGACCTCATGACATCTGAAAGCTCTTTCCAGGTCTGCAGATCTGCAGAAGCATGTTAATTAATGGTCACTATTAAGCTTCCACTCCCTGCAAAGCCCTGCTAGATCGTCAAAATGATAACAATAATAGCTAACATTTATATAGTGCTAGCCACTATTTTAAATGCTTTGTATATATGAATTATTTTAGTCTTCACAACCACCTTCTGAGACAGGTACTATCATTATGCCTATTATAAGATGCAGAAACAGATGTACAGTGAGTTTTGATAGGTGACTTGGCCAGTAAGGAAGTAGGATTGAGATTCAGACCTAGGCATCCCAACTGTAGAGCCTGGCCTCTCAACCACTGTGCCCTACCAAGCTTTAGCCCTCTTGTAGACGCTGAACATTTCAGGAACCCCTCCCTTACCCCTAGCATTAGACATTTAGTAGATAGTAACAAAAGCCCTGTAGTAATTAATAACAGTACCTTAATGCTATGTTTTGAATGTGTTCCCCAAAGTTCATATGTTGGAAACTTAACCCCGTATGCAACAGTGTTAAATGGTAGAATCTTTGGGAGTTCATTAAGTCATGAGGGCTCTGCTGTCATGAATGGATTAATGCCGTTATAGTGAGATTGGGTTAGTTATTCACAAGACTGATAAAAAGGGTGAGTTCAACTCCCTCTCCCACCCTCTCATGTGCTCTCTTGCCTTTTTACCTTCCGTCATGGGATGATGCAGCAAAAAGGCCTTCACCAAATGTGGGTCCCTTAGACTTAGACTCTCCAGCCTCCAAAACTGTAAGGAACAAATCTTTGTTTTTTATAAACTACCTAGTCTTGGGTATTCTGCTATAGTAACATAAAAAGGATTAAGATACTTGGCAACCTTCTACATAGTCTGGATCAGTCTTAGTGTCAAGAGCCACTGTGGGGCTAATGGGGAGGCCAAGAAGGCATGGCCCTGGGTTTCGCCCCATCTCAACCACAGAAAACTGATTCTGTCTGTTTGATACATTGAGGTCCATATCATATTTCATTTGAGAAAAAAATCTTATGATTAAAAATGGGGTGCTAAAAATCATTGATCTAGGCCACCTCTTTCATACAGATGAGAAAGCTTAACTTCTCCAAAATCACACAATAACTACTTTCAGTTAATTCTAAAGCCCCAGGTTTCCAGACCCCTTTCTACAGAACCAAAATGAACTTGTCAACCTGATGGACTTGATAAAAAAAAAAAACCCATTAAAATGAAAGTAGTTTCCCTGAAGAATTGAAGAAATCAGGGCAGCAGCATTTGAAAGGGGACATGCTCAGGGACACGAAATGGAACAGAAGGAAAGGAAGGGAAGAAGGAAAGAAAACAACCCAATTTTCTATCAATAATGAATTTGTAATCTTAAATTATATATAAATTATATATGCCATACAAAATTATATAGAGATATATCTGTATCTCATATCCACACATGATAATACTGTGAGGTCTTTAAAAGAAAGCAGTAGTTCTCAACAGGTGATCATGGAAAGATGTTCTCCGATTAAAGAATCCCAATAAATGACTGTGATAGCAGAATTCCAAGATGTCTTCCACAGTTTTCTACCCACTGGTATACTTACCCTGTCTAATCCCTAAAACCGTGAGTAAAATCAGTTTTACTCCCAGGATTAGGTTATATTATATGGCACAATTGATTTTAAGAAAGTAAGATTTATCTAGGTAGATCATCTGACCTAATCACATGAGCCCTTGAAATCTGGGTATGACTGTCAGAGACAGAGGAAGTCAAAGATTTAAAGCAACAAAAGGATTTGAAACATTGTTGCTGGCTGGAAGATGTAAGGAGCCTCAAGGGAAAGAATGTGGGTGGCCTCTAAGAACTGCAGACATCCTTGGCTGACAGACAGCAATGAAATGGGGACATCATTCCTACAACCTCAAGGAGTTTAATTCTGCCAACAGAGCAAATGAGTTTAGAAGCAAATTTTTCTTTAGAGCCTCTAAATGAGAACTCAGCCTGTTTGACATCTTGACTTCAGCCACATAATACCCTGAGCAGAGAAACCAATCATGTCATGCCAGACTTTTGCCCTACAGAACTGTCAACTAATAAACTGTCAAGTGCTAGGTTTGTCGTAATTTGAAACACAGCAATAGAAAACTACTACAACACCAAGCAGGATAAATAAAAAGAAACTTACATCTAGAAACTACAGAACAGAAAAGACAAATAAAAGATTTTTAAAGCAGCCAGAAAGCAAAGACAAATTACCTACAAGAAGTAAGAATTAAATTGAAAGTAAACTTTTCAACAGCATAATAAAGGACAGAAGACTGTGGAATAATGTTTTCAAAGTTCTGAGAGAAAATAACTCAACCTAACATACATACATAGCCAGCCAAACCATCTTTCAAGGAGAGTGGAGTAAAGATATTTTAAAGCAAAAGTAAAATCAAGAGTTTTCCCCTAACAGTCACTGATTAAAGAGTATATTTCAGGAAGAAGGGAAAATAATCCAAAAGAAAAATCTGAAATGGTGAGCAAAGAAAATGGTGGCTATGTGACAAAATTTGAACACTGTCTGTATAAAATAGTAATAGTAGTGGGGAGGTGACAAAAATCAAGCTGGTGATCTAATACTGTGTATAAACCAGAAGGCTGGGATTGGCAATGGTGTTTAAGTTTTCTAAAGTCTTTGTATGGTTAAGGAAGAATATCTGAGGCCCAATTTTACGTGGCAATCGGTGGGTATACAGAAACTTTGCTTAGTAAATTGGTCCCTCAAATACTGGTAAGAAATTCTACGGACAAAAACAGAAACAAAACAAAACACACACACACACACACACACACACACACTGCCACACGTACACAGAGACTGCAATGTTGACCAAAGTAGGAAAAAAGGACAGATTAGATTATGGTAGGGAATTTTAAAGTTAGGGGGGAAAAAAACCCTTCCATTCTTTAAGTGTACCTAATTTTTTAAAAAAAACTTTCTTGAGGAGTTCCCCTAACTCCTCCTGAAAGGTGAAGTAGTAACCACCATCCCAGCCTACAGAACTAACATCACAAATGTTCATGCCAACTCAAGTTACACCTACTCTTCCATAAAGAATCAGACATGTGAATGTGGATGATGATGGTTGCTTACATGGTTTTTATCTCCCAACATTCACCAAAGCTGTGAGACTCTCTCTGAGGCATGACTAGAAGCCTCTTATGAACTCAGGCTTCTCAACTTGGGGTGTGGGAGGTGGCAGTTTGCTAGGGAAGTGGACTCTGACACCCGAACTGAGATACTCTGGCTTTACAAACTATCAAAGCTGATAAAAATTATTTTACCCACGCAGACCCCTCAAAAACTATATAAATCACCAGCTCTCTTAACCAGGAACAAATAGCTTAAGTGTGCAAAAATACCTGGTGAAAATAAGTGCAGTGTACAGTCATATTCTGTACCATTAAATCATGTTCCTGGGAGATACTGTTCATCAGTTTGTGAAGACATCAACTTTGTACTGTATAGAGTATCTAGATTAAGCATAAGCTTTGGAGTCAGGACAGTCGGAACATCAGATTTGATTTAAACATCAGCTTCACTATTGAACTAGCTGCTCCTTAGCCTCACTTAGCCTCGATTTCATCATCTATAAGGTAGAGATAACAACAACTGTCACACACAGGTATGAAATAATTAAGATATGCATACAGATTTCAGAAAGGAGGAGCATCAAGAAAGCAATCAATCAGGGTTAGCTATGAGTATTGATAACGCTAATGGAGGCTGACTCAGTGTGACTAATCTGTACTAGGAGTTAATTTAAATATCACTAACATTGGACTTCAGCATGCATAGACACATAAAATGTTGGAATTTGTAGAGACTTAAAGTTCACCCATTCCAACTTTCATTTTCTATGAGGATTTGAAACCCAGAGAGACTCAGGGACTTGTCCAAAATCACACAGCCAGTATAGGGAACTCAAATCTAAACCTCAGCCTCTGGGCACTGACTGTCCTTTAGGCACAATCACCAAATACCAATGGTGTCATTCTGATGGTGTCATCCATGGTGTCTTCCCATCTGAAGAGAAAATTTAGAAATATATGCTAATATAAACCATCTGCCTTTGACTAAGTCCAAACTTAAGATATCATTATTTTCAAATTGTTTTAAGGCTCCAATTTTTGAACTGCTACAGCTAGTGTAGGTTGGATTCAGTAAAGAATTGTCCTGCTCTGTCTCTGGGTGTCCCACAGTACCTCTTCACTCACATGCGGAAGTATCACTTCCACCCACCACCCGACCCCGGTGCTTACAATTGCTACATTCTGCTGAGAGTTACATGGCAGGTTCAAAAATCATCCATCGTGGAGCCTGTCAGCTGATTGGGGTGAATGATCAGTATAACTGGAACTGAGGTGTATGACATCATCCTCACCACAGCTCCAGGGGCAAAGCTTACTTCAAAGGTGGCTTTCTTGCCTAGACAAGTCCCTCTAGTCATAAAAGCCTTAGGTAACAGCTAAAATCACCTAGTCCAACCATACAGAAAGATTCACCAAGGTTCAGAAAAATGAATCTACCCACGGCATATCCAGATAGCCTGACTTCTAATGTGGGGCTTTGACACAGCATTACCAAGCCCACGACATCCCACATGGTTCTCACTTCTGCCCTCACACCTCTGCAAAGTTACAGGGGATTTCCTGCATCTCCCTCTTCTCTCCTCACCCTTCCCTGGACTCACCCTGATCTTATTTATACATGCTTTCATTATAACTTTCTCTTAAGTAGCCCCAAGTCATAATTTCATTAAAAACTGAGGTTTAATAAAATAGTTAATATAAAACCACAGCACTGCTGTCAAAAGGAAGACAATGACAGTGACACGACCTCCAGGGAAATGGAGAAGTGGTCAAACCACACTGCTATTTTTACCTGCCTGTAATTATAAAAAGATTTCTTTGAGTCTAACCAAATGCATGGTCACACGGACAGTGATTCAGAGCTCTCAGTAAATTCAGGTCACATTTACAACGACTAGGTTCAAAAGATGTTAATCTCTTTCTCCTGCCATGAAGTTATGTGTCCTGGGAGCATTAAGAAACCAGTCTGGGCCTTGATTTTTCACTTGTAAAATGAAGGATTTGAGCTACATGATTTATAATTTCCCCTCTAGGACTATATTCTATTCCATGTGAGAGATGATGTAGAGGGAAATCAGCAGGTGGAGGAAAGAGTCTGAGGTTAGCTAGGGGAACACAGAGGCACAGAGGAGACAGTGAGTCCTCCTTCACATTTAGCCTTCACCTTCATTAGGAGCCAAGAGGCTTTGGCCCTAGGCCCCTCAGATCTACTCTCTCACTTCTTCCACCAATTCACCTATTAGAATGTGTAAGCTCAACTGATGCTTTTAAATATAGATAAAGAGGTTAAAACTGTCTATCTTTCATGCATAATATGAATCAATTTAAGCAAATGCTTCAGATCTTTCCTCTTTACATCTAGTGGGCCTTTTGAATATGGATCCAGTTAGGGAAATGAGATAATTTTGTACATCAGAGAGTGGGATACAGGCCTTTGAAGCAGGTCACATGGACTCTGAGCAACCAAAGTGCTACATGAGGAGTCGGACAATTATCTGGAAAAGAAAGAAGCAGAGTTTGGGATATGCCTCACACACCCTGGGCACAAAAACATTTAAGCTTTTCTGTGAACCTTCATATGAGCCACTAGCCCTTTGCCACAGGATATCCCCTTGTTATGCTTTGGGCACCAGTTCTGCCTGCTCTGGGCTAAGCCCCTGGGATGCAGTGGCAGCAAGGGAGGGTATTTAGCTCAACTTCCAGGCTCTACGGTCCCATATTCTCCTGAAAGACAGAAGAACCCTTTTCCTAGCTCACTCCATGGACCACAAAAGAATTCCAGGGGTCCCAGCAACCAAAAATATCTTAGCATCTGAAAAGGATCTTACATGACTCTGATCTTACATGACTCCAATTACTACCTGTAAGGGTGAGAAAAAGAAACAACAGCACTTTGATGGAGTCACTCATTAATCAACAAACTAACAGACTAAATTTCATATGTTTGTTGGCCATTATTCTGTGTCCAAACATTTTATGCATGTACAAACAGCTATGTATGTATATAACCCCTATTTAAAAACACGTGGTATACTCTTCATGTGTAAGTATACCTTTTATAGGTTCTCTTAGTTCAGATGTGTGGTCAGTCTGATGCTAGATTTTTAGGTGAGGACCTATATAAAGATGATATAAAGTGATACCTAATATTATAAAGCTTTATTTTTATTACGAATGGCAAATGGGTAATATATCAGCTTCCTCCCTGTCAGTTTTGCATTGGTGACTAAGGATTTTGAATTTCTTGATAACCTGGCTTGCTTAGCTATGATCAGAGACCAGAACTCCTGATAGCCTATCAAATCTTCAGGGGAGTTCTGAATGTTTTGCATTTTTTCATTTTCTAATCTGATGTAATATAGCAGACATGACTTTCATTCACACACAAGCCCCAAACATGCAGAAGCTGCGGGAACAGAGGCTGCTCCTGGGCAGCTGGTTCAGGCAGCCGTTGGGTGGGCCTGGGAAGCACAGAGGGAAAAGGAACAAGGCCAGCACCGGTTTTCTCTCCTAGACGTAGTCATGAAATCTCATTGTCAAAGGGAACCAAGAGGTCATCTCATCCCACTACTGTTTGCCTACCAGGGTCTCTTCTGCAGTATCCCCACAAGTTGTGACTTAAGCTGGGTACAGATATCCCTGGTGACAGGAGTGCCCATTACATCTTCAGTTCTGCTGACTCTATTATGCTGACTTCCTGTAGTTTTCACCCACTATCTTCAGTCCACCTTGCAGAGCTATGTAAAACACTTTGAACCTCTTTATGTCATAGCCTTTCAGCTATTTGAGGATAGCCATCCACCCCCACTGAGTCTTTAAGTAAAATCTCCCCAGTTATATCAACTATTCTTTATAGGACCCTGTGTCTAATGCCTTTGCTATCTTGTCATTTTTTGAATCCCTCCAGTTTGCCCATGTATGTCTATATCCCCAAAATGTTCTGACCGATACACAGTAGAGTAAGCTTAGTTTCACCCACATCCTAGAAATTGAGCTACTGTCACTGTTGGTGATACAGCCTATGATCAAATTAGTTCTTTTGGCAGCCACTTCACATTTTTGTCTCAAAGGACTTACTGTCAGATAAACACCAAGTTGTCCTTATCATTATCATCACATGAACTACTGCTAAGTGAGTCTTCCTAAGTGTAGAGATGATATATCCTTTCATATTGATTGTGTTTAATGAAATCACACACATAACCAGTGAGAAGCTATAAAGATATATAAATAGCTGCTCTCTTTTCAGGTTCAGATTACTAACATCCTTATGATTTCTTTCCAGTCTGATTTTTGTGGTTGACAGTAATGACAGAGAATGGGTTGGTGAGGCCCGGGAAGAACTATTCAGATTGTTAACGGAAGATGAGCTCAGAGAGGCAGTTTTATTGGTGTTTGCAAATAAACAGGTGTGCTGTTGGCTTTCTGACTCCTGGAACTATAATGTACTGCCAGATGTCTCACTTAAAAATATAGATCTTTAGGCTGGGTGAGGTGGGTCACGCCCATAATCCTAGCACTCTGGGAGGCCGAGGCAGGAGGATTGCTTGAGATCAGGAGTTTGAGCCCAGCCTGAGCAAGAGTGAGACCCCATCTCTACTAAAAATAGAAAAAATTAGCCAGGCAACTGAAAATAGAAACAAAGAGTTAGCCAGGCATGGTGGCAGGTACCTGTAGTCCCAGCTACTCGGGAGGCTGAGGCAGGAGGATCACTTGAGCCCAAGAGTTTGAGGTTGCTGTGAGCTAGGCTGATGCCATGGCACTCTAGCCTGGGCAACAGAGTGAGACTCTGCAAATAAATAAATACCTACATACATACATAGAGAGATTTAAATTAGATATTTGCCTCCCTCTTCCCAGTCTTTATTAACCTACCATCTCCTTTTTAGAATGTCTTATATTCATTCATTTACTCAATAAATATTATTTGAGCATCTGCTAAGTTCCAGGCTTGGTTTTAGGTATTGGTTACATATCAGTGAACAAGACAGACAAAAATCCTTGCATTCATGGATTTTACTTGCTAGTGGAAGGAAAGTCAGTTGATGATGAACACGTAATGTGTTGGGTGGTAGGTGTTGTGGAGGAAGGTAAAGTGGAGTGAGGGGGCAGGATAGGAGTGGGGAAGGACTAGGAATGCCTTTCAGATACGATGACATCTGAGCAGAGACCGGCAGGCCAGGAGGAAGGGAGCCATGCAGTTCTAGGAATGGCAAGGCAGCTAGTGCAGCTGGAACAGAATGAGCGGGAGAGCAAGGGAGATGAGATTGGATCATATAGGGCCTGTTTCGGAGGAGGAAAAAGGGCTTCCATAGTATATAAATGTAAAGCAGTAAAGAAGGTGTAGGAGGAGGGCCAAGTGTAGAACTATCCAGCCTCAGGATTCTAAGCTGAACTAAGCATGAAAAAGAAGGTAGGATCATGTGGCATTGTACCAGCTGGAGGTGACCACTGTGAGACTTTGATGTGTTTCCTTCCACTTTCCTTCCATGAGTGCATTTGTTATGTAATTGAGATCATACTGTCTGACAGTGTTGCATCTTGTTTTGTCATTTCAGATTTATCAGACACATTTACTCTTGTTATCCAATTCTTTGTAAAGATGATTTTAAGTGGTAGATGGATCACAATTCATTCAACCATTATCCTACTGTTCACGTTTGATGTCAGTCCAGGGTTTTCACTGCTGAACACAATGACTATCAGAAAAAGAAAATAATGAATCTGGATATTTTTTGTTTGGTTGGTTTTTGTTTTTGTTTTTTGGGTTTTTTTTTTTTTTTGAGACAGGGTCTCACTCTTGTCACTGAAGCTAGAGTGCAGTGGCCTGATCATAGCTCACTGCAAACTTGAACTCTGGGGCTCAAGTGATCCTCCTACCTCAGCCTCCTAAGTAGCTAGGACCACAGGGACCCACCATGATGCCTGGCTAATTTTTAAAAAAAATTTTTGTAGATAGACTGAGATTGGGTCTTAGCTATGTTGCCCAGGCTGGTCTTGAACTCCTGGCCTCAAGCAATCCTCCTGCCTCCCAAAGTGCTGGAATTATAGGTGTGAGCCACCATGCCTGGCCATGTTGTTTTTAACTATAAAACCAGAATTCTTCATTGTTAAATTTCTTATATGTCTTCCAGAGATACAATTTTCTATGCCTTAATAAGCAATTATATGATTGTATTCCTATTTAAATTCCAGAGATCATACTATGCATTCTGTTTTGGAACCTTCTTTTATTTAGCATATCTCTGAAGACCTTCCATATCAGTATATCTAGATCTACCTTTCCCTTTAAAGCTAATTTATTCAAATTTAGTTTGAGCTTATTCTGTGCCAGGCACGTTTCTAGGCACTTGGGATACATTGGAAAACAAGATAGACAAAGATTCCTGCTCTTGTAAAGCTTGCATTCTATTTAGGGGAGACAGATAGTAAATAACAAATGTATTAAATAAGTAAATTTTATAATGTGGTAACATGGCGCATGCCAGTTGAAAGGATAGAACAGACCAATTAGGAGAGGTGTCTGGTCCTGAAAGCCTTGCAGACCATGGTAAGGACTCTGGCTCTTACCCCAAGAGAGGGAGCTGTTGCAGAGTTTTGAAGGAAGAGTGATTTGATCTGACTTTCACTGAATGCTGGGTTGAGAATAGACTTTAGGAAGTAAGAGGAGAAGCAGGGAGACCAATTAGGAAGTTATTTCAGTCATCCAGGTGAAAAGCCATGGGTTGGATCACAGTAATAGCTGTGGTGGTGGTAAGTGGTCAGATTCTGAATATATTTTGATGGTAGAGCCATTAGGACTTCCTGACAGATTGGCTGTGACATTGAGAGAAAGAAAAGGATGATGTCAAGCTTTTGGCCTGAGCAACTAGAAGGCTGGAGTTGCCATCAGCTGATACAGAGAAGATTGTGGGTTAGGGCACATTTGGCAGGGAAGAGCATGGTTCATTATACAGACACAACATTATAAACTGACTTTTGAATTTTCTCTTTCAAGGATCTTCCCAATGCTATGAACACAGCAGAGATAACGGACAAGTTGGGCTTAAATTCCTTCTGCTACAGAAACTGGTACATTCAGGCTACTTGTGCCACCAGTGGAGATGGGCTTTATGAAGGCCTGGACTG
>CAUYRT010020703.1:0-20381 GCA_963574885.1 Lepilemur ruficaudatus
GGACTACAGGCATGCGCCACCATGCCCGGCTAATTTTTTACATATATTTTTAGTTGTCCAATTAATTTCTTTCTATTTATAGTAGAGACGGGGTCTCGCTCTTGCTCAGGCTGGTCTTGAACTCCTGACCTTGAGCTATCCTCCCGCCTCGGCCTCCCAGAGTGCTAGGATTACAGGCGTGAGCCACCGCGCCCAGCCCTATATACCCATGTTTATTGCAGTACTATTCACAATAGCCAAAAGGCGGATGCAACCCAAGTGTCCGTGGATGGAAGAATGCATCTACAAAATATAGTATACATGTACAATGGAATTCAGCCTCAAAAAGGAGGAAATTTTGACATGTTACAACATGGATGAAACCTGAAGACTTACACTAAGTGAAATAAGCCAGTCACAACAAGACAAATACTGTATGCTTCCACTTATATGAGGTACCTAGAGTAGTTAAATTCATAGACAAAACCAAGAAGAGGTTGGGGGAAGAAACCTCCCCTCAGGAGGCTGGGGGAAGAAAGAATGGGGAGCTCTTGTTTAACAGACACAGAGTTTCAGTTTTGCAAGATGAAGAGGGCTCTGACTGCACAACAAGATGACTACACTTAACATTACTAAACTGTACACTTAAAAATGGGTACGATGATAAAATTTTATAACATGTATTCTACTACAAGTAAAAATTCAAAAAATTATTTTTCAATGGGCAATGAACTGGAGTAGATATTTCTCCAAATGGCAAATAGGCACAAGAAAAGATGTATAACATAACATCATTAGTTGCTAGGGAAATGCAAATCAAAACTACAATGAGATTATCACTTTATACACACTAGGTTCATGGATATAAACAAACTTTCTAAAGTTTACATGGAAAGGCAAAAGATTCAGAAGAGCCAACACAATTTTAAAGGATAAAGCTGGAAAAATGACACTACCCAACTTCAGGACATAAAGACATACTATAAAGCTACAGTAATCAAGACGGTATGGTACTAACCAAAGAACAAATAGATCAATGGAACAGAATAGAGAGCCCAGAAATAAACTCACACAAATATAGTCAGCTGATGTTTGACAAAGGAGCAAAGGCAACTCAATGGAGAAATGATAAGTCTTGGCCAGGTGCAGTGGCTCACGTTTGTAATCCTAGCTCTCTGGGAGGCCCAGGCAGGCAGATCACTCAAGGTCAGGAGTTCAAAACCAGCCTGAGCAAGAGCAAGACCCTGTCTCTACTAAAAATAGAAAGAAATTAATTGGCTAACTAAAAATATATAGAAAAAATTAGCCAGGCATGGTGGCGCATGCCTGTAGTCCCAGCTACTCAGGAGGCTGAGGCAGAAGGATTGCTTGAGCCCAGGAGTTTGAGGTTGCTGTGAGCTAGGCTGCTGCCATGGCACTCTAGCCCAGACAACAAAGTGAGACTCTGTCTCAAAAAAAAAAAAAAAAAAAAAGAGATGGTAAGTCTTTTGAACAAGTGGTGCTGAAACAACTGCATGTCCACATGCAAAACAATAAATCTATACATAGGCCTTATACCTTTCACAAACATTAACTCAAAATGGATTAACCCTACATCTTTCACAAAAATTAACTCAAAATAGATTATAGAACTAGATGTAAAATGTAAAACTATACAAATCCTAGAAAGTAAGAGAAAATTTAGGTAACTGTGGGTTTGATGATGATTTCTTAGATACAACACCAAAAGCACAATCTATGAAACAAAAAACTGGTTAAGCTGGATTTCATTAGAATTTATAACTTACGTTCTGCAAAACACCCTCCTGGAGCATGAGAGGACAAGCCACAGATTGGAAGAAAATATTTGCAAAGGACTTGATAAATGACTTGTATCCAAAATACACAAAGAACTTTTAAAACTCAACAAGAAAAAAAAATTTACAAATGGGCAAAAGATCTAAATAAACCAAGTAAGACATACAGATGGCAAATAAGCATATAAAAAGATGCTCAAGGGCCAGGCGCAGTGGCTCACGCCTGTAATCCTAGCACTCTGAGAGGCCGAGGCGGGAGGATTGCTCAAGGTCAGGAGTTCAAAACCAGCCTGAGCAAGAGTGAGACCTTGTCTCTACTAAAAATAGAAAGAAATTAATTGGACAACTAAAAATATACAGAAAATATTAGCCGGGCACTGTGGCGCATGCCTGTAGTCCCAGCTACTCGGGAGGCTGAGGCAGTAGGATCACTTGAGCCCAGGAGTTTGAGGTTGCTGTGAGCTAGGCTGATGCCACGGTACTCTAGCCCAAGCAACAGAGTGAGACTCTGTCTCAAAAAAAAAAAAAAAAAAAAAATTAAAAAAAAACAATGAAAACAAAAAGTAGAAAAAATAATACCCAGATTCATATCAAAATCAAATATTTTCATTTTTTTGTGTGTGCCTTCCCAGTTTTTGTCTTTGAGTAAATATTTTTACATGGTTATGATTATTATAAATATATTTTTATATATCTTTATACTTTTTAGTATTAAAATTATACACTTATTTTAACTCAATATTATGTTAGTCTCAAACTACTCTTAAACTATTAAAGCAAGCCTGTACTATAATTTCAATAAAAATAGGTTGAGAGGGAAAGATAATAGCAGAGACAGTGTGTTATTGTTTTCTAATTGAGATATAACTTATATACATTATCGTATGTTTACAGCTCATTAATCTTTTACATATGTAAATATCTAGGAAACTAACACCCATATTGATGGAGAACATTATCAATACCCCAGAAACATCCTTTGTGCCTCCCCCAAGTCAGTTACCCCTTCGTAGTAACTACTATTCTGCCTTCTGTCACCATAGATTGGTTTTGCCTATTTTTACCCTTATTTAAATAGAATCATACGCTATTACACTTTGTGTCTGACTTTTTCTGCTCAATCATATCTGTGAGATTTATCCATGTTGCTAGGCATAGTGACATAATTTTAATTTTTGAATCCTCCCAAATTTTCCATGAAATAAAATATAAGCAGACATAACCAAAAACTCACAGACAGCAACTCCAACAAAACTAGGTGGCATTCTGTCCCCACAACCCCCAAAATTTGTTTTGGGGGCTTCATACTAGAGTTATGAGTTGATTGCATACCACAGTTACAGTATTAGAGTATTCTGGGTTTGTCTGTGTACTTAATTTTACCCATGCATTTAATACCTTCAAGTGTTTTCTTTTTGCATGTTAGTGGGTTTTTTTCTTTCACATTGAACTCCCTTTAGCATTTCTTATAAAATGGGTCTGGTGGTGGTGAATTCTCTCAGCTTTTGTTTTCCTGGGAAAGGTTTTCTTCATATTGTAAGGATAGTTTTTGAACCATTGTTTCTCTGGTTACAGTATTCTTGGATGACATGTTTTTTTTTTTTTTAATTTTTATTTCAGCACTTTGAAAATGTTCTACTCCTTCCTGGCCTGAATGGTTTCTGTTGAAAAGTCTGTTGCCAGACAAATTGGAGCTCCTATATATGTTATTTATTTCTTTTTTCATGCTGCTTTTAGGATCCTATCTTTGCCCTTTGAGAATTTGATGATTATATGCCTTGAGGTAGTTTTACTTGGGTTGAATCTGTTTAGTGTTCTTTGACCTTCCTGTACTTGGATATTTATACCTTTCTCAAGTTTTGGAAAGTTTCCTGTTATTATTTCTTTGAATAAGCTGCCTACTCCTTGCTCTTGTTCAGCTCCTTTTGAGCATCAATAATTTTTAGACTTGGTTTTTTGCGGTAACTTTTTATCTCTTATAGGTGATCTTTGTTACTATTTTTTTCTCCTCTGACTGTATATTTTCAAGTAGCCTGTCTTTAAGGTCACTGATTCTTTCTTCTGCTCAGTCTGTTCTTCTGAGAGCTTCTAAGGAATTTTTCAATTTAGCATATGTATTTCTCAGTTCCAAGATTCCTGTTTGATATTTTAAAAATATTAGTCTTTGTGTTAAATTTCTCTGATAAATTTACTTTTTTTAGCCCCCTGGTGTGAGGTGGAACTCTGATAAATCTCAATTGCTTTTCTGTGTTATCTTGGAAATGACTGACTTTCCTTAAAACTGCTATTTGAAATTCTTTCTTTCTTTTTTTTTTTTTTTTGAGACAGAGTCTCACTCTGTTGCTTGGGCTAGAGTGCCGTGGCATCAGCCTAGCTTACAGCAACCTCAAACTCCTGGGCTCAAGTGATCCTCATGCCTCAACCTCCCGAGTAGCTGGGACTACAGGCATGCACCACCCTGCCCGGCTAATTTTTTGTCTATATTTGGTAGTGATGGGGTTTCACTCTTGCTCAGACTGGTCTCAAACTCTTGAGCTCAAACGATCCGCCCACCTCGGCCTCCCAGAGTGCTAGGATTACAGGTGTGAGCCACTGCGCCTGGCCTAAAACTGCTATTTTAAATTCTTGGTCAGAGAATTCACGTATTGCCTGCTTGTTAGGGTCAGTCACTGGTCCCTTGCTTGGTTGGTTTGGGGAGGTCATGTTTCCTTATTTGCTGTTGTTACTTATAGATGTACATCTATGTCTTTGCACTGAAGAATTATTTATTTATTACAGTCTTCTTTGTCTGGCTTTTTTGATGGTTTTTTTTTGTTGTTTGTTTGTTTGTTTTTGTTTTTTGTTTTATTGGGTATGTTTGTTTAGAGAGTTTTTGTAATTTACTTATTCTTTCCTTTTTTCCCATTAGGTTGCTGCCTCCTTTTTGCCACTAGATGGCGCCTTAAGTCCAAGTTTTCCTCGATTCTATTAAAGTGCTGCCCATCCTGAGTCGGGGAGGTCCTAAAAGGGATATCCTGGTAGTAAGGGAAGGCTGGCTAGAAAGTTCGTTCCCAGAGAACTTGTGGAACAAACCTAGTACAATGTGGTGCTGCTGAAGAGCCACTCTGATTTGGCATCTCCTTTGGCCAAGTTACAGAACTGAGTTTCCAGGGTAGGGAATGGTAGTACTTCTTCCCTCCTTTGTCTCTGGCTGTCCTCAGGATATTTCTCCGTGTAGGCACTTACAATGCTTCCCCTGAGTTGAGGCAGGGACAGGTCTCCTGCTGGGGAACCCAGGACAGTGGGGAAGCTGGTTGTCCACTTTGATCTCACTTTTTCCAGTATGGAAACTGAGTTGGGGAAAATTTTCTGCTGGGCAGACTGAGGGGAGGGAACATCACAGATATGGAAGTTTGATTCACTTACCATCTGCTTAGAGTTTTTCACTTCCTTGTGGTTCTTAGAACTGTCTCCTCCTCATATTTGAGTTCTGGGATATTGCTGGTGATAATCTCAGTACTATATATGTGTTTTCGGTTTTCTGTGAGGGGGCAATTAAAGCCAGCTTGTGTCTACACTGCCATTTGGAATCTGAAGTCTCAAGATATAAAAAGTTTTAACAGAAAGGATAGAGAAGACCTGAAGTGTGTATAAATAGGCATGTTCAAAGGAGAAGCCCAAAGCAATGAACAGAACAAATACTAAAAGCTACCATTTAAGAAAGATTACCTCAAACAGAAGAGATTTGACATTGATATTAAAAAGGCATACCAGATAACTAGGAAAATTGGCCCAAATGGCTAACACCCAGAAATATGCTAATAAAACTGTCAGAGTTTAGAGAAAAAAAATCAATGGACATCCAAGGAGAAAACCAAGTTTCTCATAAAGAAGAAAACCAGAATGTCATCGGACTTTGCTAGCAACACTTTATGCCTGAAGACAATGGGTTAACATAGAATGCTCAAAGAAAAGATGAGCCAAAGATTTTATATACAGTCATTTTTTACCTTTAAGTATAAAGGTTATAAGCAAATTGTTATAAACATGTAAGAACTCAAGGAATGTTGCTGTCATGAGTGTTTTTGAGGAATCTACTGGAGAATTAGCTTCAGATAAACAATATGACTAGGGACATAGTAAAATAAAGATTGATTATGAGCATTAGATATATATTCATCTGCAGAACTAGGGCAAAATGTTGTCTATGAAAGATACAATCTAATATGTACTGGCTATAGGCACCAACATTCCAAATAGGGGGAATAAAGAGAAAAAATATGAAAAATAGAATAAACTTGCTGACTGCCTTATAGGTATTAATTGATAATAAAAGGATATTACTTAAAATCAGATATGAAGAAAAGGGAAGGGGGAAGGCTGTCTCCTAATTTTCATATTGCTCATAGTAGAGAACCAATAGAAAATTGGCCCCAAAATATATGGCATGGGGATAGAGTATTTTTATAAAAGTAATTAGTATAAAGGTAATCATTAAATTAAAAATAGAAACTTTCCTGATTATTAAAATATATTTGAACAAAGAGGGAAAGCAAATAAAATAGACCACTTATAAAAGGTTATCGGAAAGCCACAGCTGTATGCATATACATATTATGCGACAGGCCTAAGGTAAAACATATTGGTCATACTATCAATAGCTATTATATATGGGAATGTATATCTCCATGTACTACAACAGATGATCTCTGGACACACTGTTAGAGATACACACACACACACACACATATTTTTTTGTCACTACCCATTTCTTAGGTAAATGCAAGTGCATATATAAAAAAGGTGTAAAGATAAAACATAAAAAAAGTTATCTATAGAGGGAGGGAATGGGTAGAGAATAGGGATAGAAGTTAGACTTATTTAACTATGCTTTGTTTTCTATATTTTTTTCTTGTAAATTTGACTTGGAACCATTTAAATATTTTATATAATTATTAAAAAATTAAATTTTTAGAAAGTAATTCCTAAAAATCAAAATCAAGTGAAACAAATGAATCTAAGTATCTATATTACTGCTCTTAAGAATTAGGATTTTTGGCTAAGTGATAGGAGTTACTGAGATAAGATTGGTGAGGATAAGTAAAAATTCCCATAGTTCCTGGATTTGAACTGAAAGTATCAGTATGAATTCATGTTATATTTATCTTGCAAAAATGTCCTTGTTTTGTCCACTAGAAAGGCCTAGAAAAGCAATGATCAAGTTAGTAGTTGTGAGCATCCCAGCACTTGTGGGCATACTCTCAATACCATGTTCTACATTTTCATAAAATGAACCAGAGCTCACTGAGAAAAGGCTGATTCCTGGTGTAGGTCAGGAAATACAAAATATGAATCTGGATATTTTATCATACTAGAAAACAAGGGAAGTGATCAAAAACTATGAGGTTCTGTCAAAAAGACTACAATACCAACTTGAAGGAGATCTCACTGGCTAAAATGGGGCCAAGTTGAGCACCGTATTTATTTAAACACATCAAATGCATTAAAATTAATGAGTTCATGATACTAAACTATTTATTGGTTACATTTGGAGGTTATAAGGGGACCAACTGGTATAATGAACCCCTATTTAACCATTACCTAGCTTCTGACAATTATCAACTAATGGCTAATTCTCATCTCATCTGTACCACCACCCACTTCTCCATGGCTCAGATTATTTTGAAGCAAATCTCTGTATCATATCGTTGTATCACTAAATATTTCAGTACATATCACTAAAAACCCAGTCTTTTTTAACTTTAACCTCAATACCATTATTAAATCTAAAAACAACAGTAATTTCTTCATTATCAGACATCCAGTCACTATTCAAATTTATATCTTTGAAAACTGACACAGTTATGCACCACATAATGTTTTTTGGTCGACAATGGATCACATATATGATAGTGATCCCACAAAATTATAATGGAGCTGAAAAATTCCTATTGCCTAATGACATTGTAGCCATCCTAGCATTATAGCGCAACATGTTACTTAAATGTTTGTGGTGATGCTGGTGTAAACAAATCTGCCAGTCCTATAAAAGTTCAGCACATACAATTACGTACAATAGATAATAGTGGTAATAAACAACTATGTTACTGGTTTATGTATTTACTATACTCTACTTTTTCCTATTATTTTAGTGTGTACTCCTAATTATTTTTTTAAAAAAGTTAACTGTAAAACAGCCCACAGGTCAGAAGATTTGTATAATAAGAACAAATCTTCTGTCCATGACATTGTGAAGAAGGAAAAGAAATTCACGTGTGGTATATGTAGGGTTCAGTATTATTTGTGATTTCAGGCATCTATGGGGAGTCTTGTAGCCCCATGGATAAGGGGGGACTACTGTATACTGAAATATTTAGTGATGAAATGATATGATATTAGGGATTTGCTTCAGAATAATCTGGGCCATGGTGAAGTGCGTGATGGTACCGATGAGACGAACATTAGCCATTAGTTGATACTTGTTGGAAACTCGGTAACGCATAAATGGGGGTTCATTATGCCACTCATTCTCAAAATGTGGTCACTGGCCCAGTAGCTTCAGCACCACCTGGGAACTTGTTAGAAATGCAAATTCTTTGGCCCCACATCTATAAAATCAGACTCTCTGGGATGGGGCCCAGCAATTCATTTTAACAATCTTTCTAGGTAATTCTAATGTACACTAAATTTTGAGAACCACTGTGTTATTCTTATTTAAGTGTTTAAAATTCTAGTAATAAAAAGTGTAAAAGAAAAACTTAGGTTGATGAATGTAAGAAGCCAAATTTACACATAACTAGGAGAAGCTCATTTAGAGGCTAAGACAAGGTTATGTAATTTTCATTTTGTTGTTGTTGTTGTTTTTTGAGACAGGGTCTTGCTCTGTCTCCCAGGGTAGAGTGTGGTGGCATCATCATAGCTCACTGCAACGTCAAACTCTTGGGCTCCAGCAATCCTCCTGCCTCGGCCTCACAAGCAGCTGCAACTACGGGGCATGCCACCATGCCTGGCTGATTTTTCTATTTTTTTGTAGAAACGGGTTTTGCTCTTACTAAGGCTCTCGAATTCCTGGCCTCAAATGATCCTCCTGCCTTGGCCTCCCAAAGTGCTAAGATTACAGGCATAAGCTACCACACCCAGCCTGTAATTTTCTTAAATTAGCAGATGAGTTGGCATGGTAGTATCAGATAGCCAGTTGCTAATGATAGTTTTAAATCAAATCACAAATTTTGCTTTTCTCTTGAAACAGTGGCTCTTCACTAAATCACCTAGAAAACTTTCAAAAACATACTGAGACCCTACCCCAGGAGATTCTGGATTTAATTGGTTAGATTAGGGCCAGAGTTTGGGGATGGGTGGTTGTTGTTGTTGTTGTTAAGAGACAAGATCTTGTTCTGTTGCTAGAGTGCAGTGGCACAATTATAATAGCTCACTGCAGCCTTAAACTCCTGGGCTCAAGTGATCCTCACACTTCAGTGTCCTGGGTAGCTGGGACTACAGGTGCATGTCACCACGCCTGGCTAATGTTTTTATTTTTTGTAGAGACTGGGTCTCTCTGTGTTGCCCAGGCTAGTCTTGAACCCCTGGCCTCAAGCCATCCTCCCACCTCAGTTTACCAAACTGCTGGGATTACAGGTGTTAGCCGCTGTACCCAGACATTTTGGTTTTTTAAAAAGCTTCCAAGATGATATTAATGTGGGCCTGCATTGAGAATCAGTGTCCTAACTTTATGTGCATAAGAATTATTACGTCAAGAGCTTGCTAAAAGCTTCCTGTCCCTTATCCCTAATCAGATTCAATAGATTGGGGTAGGGTCCATGAATTTGTATTTCTAATAAACTCGCAGGTGGTACAAATGCTGCTGGCCTTCACACACTTTAAGTAACATTATCTTAAAGTAAGAGATAGTCCAATTAAAGAAAGAGATAAGCCTAAGTGAGAGTGTAAGGGAGAAAAAGTAATATCTTTTCTTCCCATCTTAGGTTCACGGATGAAAACCCCTATAACAAAAGATAGATTAACAAGAAAAAAGCATACAATTTTATTTAATATAAATTTTACATGACACAGAAGCCTTTGGAAATGAAGTTCCCCAAGAACTTCACAGGGAAACCTGTGTATTTTTATACTTAGGTTTGATAATGAGTGGACAGTCATAGAAAAATATGATTGGAAAAAGGGGATATGATCTAATGGTAATAAACTGGGGGAAACTTAGCAAAGCCCGTTTGTTTAGATTCTTCTTTGTGTCCCTGTGTCTTCTGGTACAGGGAAGAAACCTCTCCCATGATGGTCTAAGGACTTGTCTCAGAGGAGAAGGATGGGAGAAGGTCAAACAATGCCCTTCCTACTTCTGCTGTGTCCTCAAATGCCAAAGTGCCATATTTTGGAGGTAGTGTGTTCTTAGCTTCATCAGGAGGGATATTTAAAAATTCATCTTCAGAGTTCTTGCTGCCAGTACCACTAAATTACACCCAGGGAGGCTGCCTCATTCCCTTCCAGAGGGTAGTGATACACATGTGAATCAAGTATTCCATAGCATATTTAAGGAAAAGAAGGGACTTAGAGTGTTAAAAGCCTCTTTAAAAGCACAAATAATAAAGAGATCTTTTTGGTTTACCAATAAAAACTATCTAATTTACTGATTGGATAAGATATAACCCTGTCACCCCCAATTTACTAACTATCAAAGACTTTTTCTCTGCTGATTCAGTTTTGCTTGTGTATTTTTTGATCCCTAGAGTAATCTAGAACAGAAATCACTAAATTTAAAATTTTTACATTTAAATTAATTTTTAAACTCTAATTTTTGAGTTTTTAATTTAAGAATTTAATTCATTTCACTACCATGATACTGTTATACAAGTTGAGCATCCCTAATCTGAAAAATCCAAAATCTAAAACTTTTTGTGTGCTAACATAATGCCACAAGGGGAAATTTCCACACTTGACCTCATGTGATAGGTTGTAGTCAAAACGCAGTCAAAACTTTGTTTCATACACAAAATTACTAGAAATGTTATATAAAATTACCTTTGGGCTATGTATATAATGTATATATAAGACATAAATACATTTCATGTTTAGACTTGAAATTTCCAGTTTCCATGATATCTCATTATATATATGCAGATGTTCCAAAATCTGAAAAAATCTAAACCCCAAGACTCTTCTGGTCCTGAGCATTTCAGAGAAGGGATACTCAACCTGTATTTTTTGAAATTTGTTTTTTGGGATAAATTGCATGCTGCAGATTTTATTTTTGTTGGTTCATGTGGACTGTGAAAGACACCAGAGGAATATAGGATGATGATACATTATCTAGACATTTCTTTTGTTTTCTCTTAGTTAGGATCATCTATCCATAAGTTTTTAGTACATGTTTCTATGTTTAATTTTAGTAAGACATTTCTTTCTGGCTGATTTGGTTCTTCAGGTGTTTTAAAACCATATTTTAAAGTGAATACAGTACTCGGTTTCACTTTCTGCAGTTTCACTTTCTACAGTTTCAGTCATCCTTGTCAGCCGCAGTTTGAAAATATTATATTAAATGGAAAATTCCAGAAGTAATCAGAGATAGAACACATTCATATAACTTTTTAATTGTAGTATATTGTTATAATTATTCTATTTTACTCCTAAATCTATTGAAATATACATTAAAAATCATTCCATTTTATTATTAGTTGTTAATCTCTTATTGTGCCAAATTTATAAATTAAACTTTAACATAGGTACGTATGTACAGGAAAAAAACATAGTGTAAATATTTATAGAGTGTGCTACTATCCATGGTTTTAGGTATCCACTGGGGGATTTGAAACATATCCCTGTAGTTTCAAAAATATGAATATTTGGTTTAAAAATGCAATTTAAAATAAGATTTCTGTTACCTCTACACCATGAGAATAGACTAGATTTAGAATGAAAGAGAAATGTGCCAGAAGCCTGATCCAAACCATTAAATACTATGTATTAATAAATAGAGTTTCATTTTTCTATATAAGCCATTTTTAATCTTTATGTAAAATGTAATCATGTAGTATTTTATAAATCTTGCTTGTCAAACACAAATGAGTTAATTTCATTTTTTGCCAGATGCAGATTATTTGTATCTTTGAAGTTCCCAGTCTTCTGTACTTATTAGTATTTTTTAAAAGATGGCTTCAAACATATGTATTCTTTTTTGAATTTATTCTTAATTTCAGAAAGGAAGTTTCTAATATTTTCATACTGCTCATGAAGCAGTTTATGGTTTGTTCATTATCCCCTCCTTGATAACTTTATTATTAGGGCTTTTATTTAAGCCATTAAGCAAAAGCTAGGGATTCAAAAGGGGTGGGGGGGGCGTTGGAGAAAAATGTCAGTGAGTGGACAAAGAGTCAGTCATTCAGTATTTTTATCTTACGCATGAACTATTATTAGGAATTTAAAATCTTGTTTTATAGTAGTATGAATTAGTAAATCTTTTTCTGTAGTTTTCTGTTTCCTCCAAATTTGTTATCAAAGTGAGCCCATAGCTAATAACGAATATTTCTGAAAAAATAATAATATAAAACACAGTCAAGAGCAACAACAAAATCAAGACTTAATTGAGGCCGAGCATGGTGGATCACACCTGTAATCCTAGCACTCTGGAAGGCTGGGGCAGGAGGATGGGGAGGTTCGCTTGAGCTTGGGAATTCAAGACCAGCTTGAGCAAGAATGAGACCTGGTCTCTACAGAAAATAGAAAAAAAGTTAGCAGGGTGTGGTGGCGCCTGTAGTCGCAGCCACTTGGGAGGCTGAGGCTGGAGGATCACTTGAGGCCATGAATTTGAGGTTCCATTGAGCTACGATGACACCACCATACTCTAGCCAGGAGGCTCTCTCTCCAAAACAAACAAAAAAAAGACTTAATTGACTATAGGCTGTAAGGTTGAGGAATGGAAAGAGATTATGTATATAAGTTTAGTCAAATAAATTAACCACCCTTCTAGCAAATACATATGTTACATCTGAAAAATGAAAGAAAATGCATATAATACCATCTATCAAAAAGATAGATGTTATTCTATTCATTTTTCTTCTGTTCGTTTTTCTTATTGTCTTATACAAACAAGAATCTCTATTTGATACTTGTTGATATCTCTAGATAACTTTCTCAGATAGGTGCTAGGAGAGGTACTGCATTCTGGGGAAAAAAATAAATTCATTTACTTATACTTTCATGATTTAGAATATATATCAGATATTTAGTTCCATTGTGTGTTTAGTTTTAATTTTTAGTGATATTCTTGAAATACTGTAATCAGAAGTCTTTAGATAAAGAGACTATATAGAGCCTTAAGAATTAAAAGTAAAATGTCTTTGTTTTTTCCTGCAGCGTCGTTGTGTTTACCTGTGCAGTATTATTACTTAAAAGTAGTAATGTAAATTGAAATGATGTGGGTTTTATGCAGTTCTTGAGAGATTTCATACACTGCTTATCATGTTATTCTACTAGGTACTTTAAGAATTATGTCTGTATCTTCTGTTCAGTAAACTATAATTTAATTAAGAAAAATTTTTGTAATTCCAGAATAAAGACACATTCTTTTAAAAATTATCTTAGTATGTTATGTGCCCAATTTTAAATTTCTTTAACTTTTTTTTTCAATAAATCAATTTTTTCTTTTTTTTTGTCCTTCCCCAGTGGTCATATACTTTAGAAAAACCCAACACCGGCAGCATATTTAATATTGCGTGGTCAGTTGATGGCACTCAGATCGCTGGAGCCTGTGGAAATGGACATGTTGTTTTTGCACATGTGGTGGAACAACGTTGGGAGTGGAAAAATTTTCAAGTTACTCTAACTAAAAGAAGGACTATGCAGGTACAATTATGTCCCAAGTTTAATTAAAACTGCCTCTTTTTACATTATACAGAATATGAAATTATCTTGATTAATTATATTCAGTCAACTTTTTAAAAATTCAGCCACATTAGAAATATTTTAACAGTGCCATTAGTAACTTTTTTATAACATGAGACAAGAACTTTTCACTGAAAGAGAACCTGAATGCCCTAAGGTACTTCAGTTGTGGGTTTAGGACAGGGTTAGTAAAATTTGAAGCATTTTGAGAATACGTGGATTCACTGAAGAAAGGACAGAAGAAGCTGTGACAAAGAGGAGCACGTCAGATTTGACTCTTGAAGCTCACTCCAAGGCAGGCCTGACCTGCCAGTTACTGACAGCGTTCAATTGTTTTCCTCATTTATAATTGGATGAATTTATTTAACGTGATTTTTTAAAATTTTCCTTTTAAGAATCAGCTAAGTCAAAATGGGAAAATAGTAGGAAGTTCTTGTGGAGAGTTAGGAAGTGTAGAGGAGGAAAAATATCTTTTCTTCTACTCATCCTAGGTTCGTGGCTATAACAAAAGACAGATTAACAACAGAAAAACATACAAGTTGATTTAATGTAAGTGTTACGTAACACAGAAGCCTTCATAAGGAAATGAAGACCCTAAGGAACAGTTAAGCCTGTATACTTTTATGATAGATTTGATGAAGAGTGGACAGTTGTGGAGAAACGTGATAGGGCAAAAAGGTGCTATCTAATGGTCATGAGCTGGGGGAAACTTAGCAAGGCCTGTTTGTTTAGATTCTTCTCTGTGCCCCTGTGTCTTCAGAAATAAGAATGTTCTTGGCCGGGCATGGTGGCTCACGCCTATAATCCTAGCACTCTGGGAGGCCGAGGCGGGTGGATTGCTCAAGATCAGGAGTTCGAGACCAGCCTGAGCAAGAGCGAGACCCCATCTCTACTAAAAAAAAAAATAGAAAGAAATTAATTGGCCAACTAAAAATATACAGAAAAAATTAGCCGGGCATGGTGGCACATGCCTGTAGTCCCAGCTACTCAGGAGGCTGAGGCAGAAGGATTGCTTGAGCCCAGGAGTTTGAGGTTGCTATGAGCTGGGCTGACGCCACGGCACTCACTCTAGCCTGGGCAACAGAGTGAGACTCTGTCTCAAAAAAAAAAAGAATGTTGTTTCCTCCAGGTATGGGGAGGGCACATCTCATATGAGGGTCTTAGGATCTGTTTAAGAGAAAGGTCAGAAAATCCTTCCTAGGTTTTATGACCTGCTTTAGGGGAGAAAGGCAACAGAAGACCAGAGTGACCTTCTTCCTTCTCCTGTTTTCTTAAATTCCTTCAACTTAAAATATTCAACATGCCATGGTGCCATATTTTGGGATAGCGTATCCTCAACCCCGTCAGAAGAAAAACAGGTGATTTTGAGGTGAAATACTTTCTAGATTAATACAAGAAGGTTGGCATGTGGCAATGGGAGATGGGGAAATGTTTTACAGGTCAGAGAACATCAGCAGGGGGAGGGTCTACTCAGTTGTAAACTTCTTAGGGGCATTGGGATACCCCCATCACTCATCTTTGTCTCTCCTATAGGGCCTTTAGCCCAGCGCCTTGCATATATAATAAGCACTTGACAGATATATTACAAATTAGTTGAGGAAAGGTACCAGGAGGAAACTAAAGACAATGTGCCAAGCAAATCCTCTACCAAAGAAAGGGGGACTCTACCTTCTTCCTTCTCCTCTTTTATCTGTATCAGTTGCCTCTATCTTCAGTATTCTTAATTCATATTATTGAAATTACTATAAAAATTTGGAAGCATATAATCAGGTGATTTCTTGGGTAGGTATATTCAAATATTTTGTTAGCCCAAGTATCCAGATTTTTAAAGTTTGGATAATATGGTTGCCAGATTCATAATAATTAGGTACATTATACTTTTTCTTTGTTCTGTTTATTTATTTTACATTTTTAATACTTTTTATTTGGAGAATTTAAAACATATACAGAGTAGTATAATAAATCTCCATATTCTTATCATCTAGCCCCAATAATCATCAATTTATGATCAAGACTGCCCCATCCATGTCCATATCTAGTTCCCCTTCCCCAATTATTTTTTGTTTGTTTGTTTTCTCTTTTTCATCCCACCTGTTCTTGAGAGGCCTTCCCCAATTATTTTAAAGGAAACTCAGACATTGTCTTTTATCAGTAAAAATTTTAGCATATACAGCTAAAAGATAAGGACTCTTTGTTTTAATATAACTGCAATACTATTATCATACCTAACAAGTAATGGTAATTCCTTAACATTATCCAACATCCACTAAATGTTCAAATTTCCAGTTGTCTCCTACATGTCACAGTTTTAAAATTTTGTTTGTTTGAATCAGGATCCAAAATGGTTTACATGGTTACAATTGGTTGATGGGTCTTTTAAGTCTGTTTTAGTCTGTAGGTTTCCCTTCCATCTCGATATCTTCCCCTCGCACTTTATTTATTGAAGAAACCAAATTGTCCAGTAGAAGTTTCTCACAGTCTGGACTCTGCTGACTGTATTTGCTTGGTGTGGTTTGACATGCTTCTGTCTCTGTATTTCCTATAAATGAATGGTTGGATCTAGATGATGGTGTAACTATATATTTCTTCTAATAAACCTAAAAATTAGAACATCAGTTAGGCCCGGGCGCGGTGGCTCATGCCTGTAATCCTAGCACTCTGGGAGGCCGAGGTGGGCAGATCACTCAAAGGTCAGGAGTTCAAAACCAGCCTGGGCAAGAGCGAGACCCCATCTCTACTAAAAATACAAAGAAATTAATTGGCCAACTAAAATGTATAGAAAAAATTAGCCAGGCATGGTGGTGCATGCCTGTGGTCCCAGCTACTTGGGAGGCTGAGGCAGGAGGATTGCTTGAGCCCAGGAGTTTGAGGTTGCTGTGAGCTAGGCTGATGCCATGGTACTCTAGCCTGGGCAACAAAGTGAGACTCTGTCTCAAAAAAAAGAAAAACATCATTTATATATAGCATTGTGTCTATGGTAAAAAATGCATTGTAAGTTCTAACCAATTGATTTGGGGCATAATCATTATATTATGGGAACTAGCTAATGTAATATTGCTAAAATAAGTACTAGCCTTAATTACAAAACTGCCTTAAGATGAGAATATATCGAGAAAGAAGAGTTTTTCTTTCATAATAAAAAGGAATAATCCTAGCAATTAGAGCATTTTTATTTAAGATAAAGTGAACCTTGGGAGTTTTTAAATGGCTTATCTAATCAAAATTATCTTTGTACTTAAAATAATTTTTGTAATTAATTTTTCAAAGTTTTAGAACTAGAGCACTATTTTTATTTGTTTAAAGAGATTTTACTCTCTTAAGAATTATAAACATTTGATTGCATTTTTGCTAGTTGGGCCTATTCAGTGTTTTTTTCTTAGAATGATTTTACTCATTCATGCGATGAATATTTACTGAGCGATCCTTACTTGCCAGGCATTGGGCTGAGCAATGGGAAATACAGAAGTGAATAAGACAGATTTGGCCCCTGTTGTCTCTGACTTCCTAGTTTAGTACCTTGAAAATCTTTTTTCTTTTTTTTTCATAAATTTGACTCAAATTGCTTTAAGGTGAAAAATGAAGGAAAAAAAGAAATGCATTGATTCATGTGAAGTCAGGAGAGAGACTGACATGAGGCATTGTTGTTTCAAGCTCAAATAATGTCAACAGGACTTAATCACTTCTCCTTCCTGGACTCTCCTCTTCTTTGTTTTGACTCTCATTTTCTTTGTAATTAGTTTTCAGAAAGGCTCTCTCCATTTTGTGGCCTTGTTTGCTCCTGGCTGACATTCTCTCAACTTTAAGTTCTTTAGAAAGAGTGCTTTTTTTTCCCTAGTGATTCCAGCAGAAGTCTCAGCCTTGGGTCTCATTTGCTAAGCTTGGGTTAAGTATATTTAGTCAGGGAAGAGGCTAGGTAAAATGAGACAACCCTATCTGAACTACTTACTGAGAATAATGGAAGGAATGGTTTTCCCAAAGGAAAATCAATGTGTATTTACCGGAAAAGATATCATTTGATTTTGGACAGACAAAAAAATGATAGATATGCATTATAGTTTTTTTTTTTTTTTTTTTGGCTGCTTAGCAGCCAGAGTAACAGTATTAGTTACTTATTGCTGCATAATAAATCACCCCAAAACTTACTGGCTTGAAATAGCAACACTTATTATCTCTCAGTTTCTGTGGGTCAGGAATACAGGCATAGCTTAGCTGAGTCCTCTGTCTCACAGTCTTTCAAGGCTGCAGTTAAGGTGTTGGCCAGGGCTTTAGTTTCAACTAAAGGCTCAACTGGGGGAGGATTTGCTTTCAAGCTGGTGTGGTTGTTGGCAGGATTCAGGTCACCAGGTCTTTTGGACTGGGGCCTCAGTTTCTTGTTGACTGGAGGCCCCTTTCAATTCCTTGTACGTGGCCTCTCTATAGGGCAGCTCACAACGTGGCGGCTTTCTTTATCAGAGCAAGTAAGTAAGAAGGGCCAGAGAGAGTGCAGGCAAGTTTTTATAACCTGAGCTCAGAAGTGACATCTCATCATATTCTATTCACTAGAAGCAATTTACTAGGTCCAATCCACACTTAAGGGGAGAGATTACACAAGAGTATGAATACCAGGAAGTGGGGATCATTGGGAACTGCCTTCTAAGCTGCCTACCACACATACATACCCTTATTCATATGTGTATAATTCAGAAATGCACTACTTAACTCATGCAGCTATTGATATGCGACTGAAAACAGACCCATCCCCTCCCTAAAAGAAAATAACCTAGACTTGCCCAGTTATTGTATCTAGCTCCAAGTCTCTGGTCTGAAAAACTATAAATAAATGTGAATTTTAATTCTTCTCATCTCCCCTCTGCTTCTCCATGTTCCCAATTTACAATGATGAAGGAAAAACAGGGTGGCTGCAATGAAAAGACTTTAGAAAATGGGAGAAGGGAAAACAACACACAATGATTACCAGATCCACAGCTAAAATCCAGCTGGCCAGGAATATCCTGAGAACTCTCTTTCTTAGCAATAGAGTTAATTGCTTGGGCAATTTGGCATCTCTAGTTTGCTTTTCTGGGAAGATTTCCCTACACATTTGGGAGGATACCCTTTCTGAGAGCTGGGCTTTTTAGCAGCCCTTTCTTTTGTTGCGAGGTAGGGTCAGTAGGGACTGAACAATCGTGATTTTTTTTTTTTTTTTTTTTTTTGAGACAGAGTCTCACTCTGCTGCCCGGGCTAGAGTGAGTGCCGTGGCATCAGCCTAGCTCACAGCAACCTCAAACTCCCGGGCTCAAGCGATCCTTCTGCCTCAGCCTCCCAAGTAGCTGGGACTACAGGCATGCGCCACCATGCCTGGCTAATTTTTTCTATACGTTTTTAGTTGGTCAATTAATTTCTGTCTATTTTTAGTAGAGACAAGGTCTCGCTCTTGCTCAGGCTGGTTTCTAACTCCTGACCTTGAGGGATCCACCCACCTTGGCCTTCCAGAGTGCTAGAATTACAGGCATGAGCCACCGCGCCCGGCCTCCAATCGTGATTTTTTTTGTTTGCCTGGTTTAGACTTTTACAATTTCCTTAGAAGCTTGGTTGGCTTTTGGTTGATTTGTGTTTCATTAACTCATAAACCAGAGATCGTGTTGAGTCATGATTGTTAAAGCTACACTTTGACTTGGCAGTTGCAGTTGCTGTTGCCCTACAGTCTCCCTGGACCTCTGCGACACAATAGTCTGGAGTGACTTAATCTGCCCCTTGCCTCCAGGATGCATCCCAGTGGATAATTCTTTCCAAAAGAGTTAGTTGATTTCTTTGTTAGAGGAAGTGCCTAGATGAGTGCAGGTGCAAGGGATGAGGCATTTCTAGGGTCTAAAGCTTACCTTTTTTTTTTTCCCTGCCACTCTAACTTTAGCATGGTATATAGATTTGGATTTTAAAGTTCAAGAGTATCTGATTCTTAGTCACTTTATGTCTTGGAAAGATAAGCACTAAAAAATAGAGTAAGTTTGAGGATGAAATTAGCTAGTATGTATAAAACAAAATAAATGGTAGCTACTGCTGTGATTATGAGACTATAGCTATGTACAGGATTAAAAGAGTGTTTTGGAAATGTGTAGAAAACTTTTGTACTTACGTCAAACCGAGGAGTCTACATACATATTGCGCTCAGGTAGAAGTATTAGGTGATACAAGTATTAGGATATTAATCCTGGAGCTGCCCTGAATTGAAGAGAGTAATGGGTGAGTTTTAAAATTCAGCACAGAACATTTCTGCTGTGGGATTCGCCATAGTTTTGAAACTATAACAGCAACTACCAGAATGTCTTTAGTTTTGTTATTATGGCTGGAATGTTTTATTCTAGATTGGTTCTAGTGTGCCATATTTATGAAAAAAAGGTGGGGGTGGGGGCGGCATTCCCCCCTGTGAAGCTTCAGGCAAACGCAGATTTTAAGAAATCTATTTATAATTTGAATATTGGTAGAAGCCTGTACAATTGTATTTTTTTTTTTTTTTTTTTTTTGAGACAGAGTCTCACTCTGTTGCCCAGGCTGTAGAGTGCCGTGGCGTTAGCCTAGCTCACAGCAACCTCAAACTCCTGGGCTCAAGCAATTCTTCTGCCTCAGCCTCCCGAGTAGCTGGGACTACAGGCATGTGCCACCATGCCCGGCTAATTTTTTCTATATATTTTTAGTTGGCCAATTAATTTCTTTCTATTTTTAGTAGAGACAGGGTCTTGCTCTTGCTCAGGCTGGTTT